>SNQJ01S0033622.1:92803-103909 GCA_010110895.2 Picea sitchensis | reverse complement strand
AGAATAGAAACACCTTTAACAACACTAACTAAGAAGGATGCATTTTCATGGACTCTAGAGGCAACTAAAGCTTTTGAACAACTTAAAGAGGTGATGTGAAAAGCTCATGTCTTGACCACTCCAGACTTCACAAAAGCCTTTATTGTGGAATGTGATGCCTTGGGAAATGGAATTGGTGTTGTCCTAATGTAATAAGGAAGGCCCCTAGCTTATGAAAGTCGACCACTCAAGGGAAAGAACTTACACAAACCCATTTATGAGAAGGAAATGATGGCAATACTAAATGCATTGAAGAAATGACGTCCTTACCTAATAGGTAGGCACTTCAAGGTCAAAACAGATCACGATAGTCTTAAATACTTCTTGGAACAAAGACTATATTCAAAAGAACAACAAAAATGGGTAACCAAGATATTGGGTTATATTTTGATATCGTCTATAAAAAAGGGAAGAAAAATTTTGTGACAGATGCACTCTCAAGGAAGGATGAAGATATTTAGGCCTTTCTCTGTGTTATCTCGATCATCCAACCCGATTGGATAATAAAATCAAGGGATGAATGGAAGAATGACAAAAAAGTGTGTGTTATCACTAAAATTTCACCCGCAAATGGTTACAGGAATCTAGCATCTCCAAACAACTATTAAGTTCACCCATGGACCAAAATTACCAAAATATCATTTCCAAAAGGTTCAAAACTATACAACCAGTTATAAAATTAGGATGTGCTATGACTATACAGGGAGCGCGCACACATGCACCATCAAGAAACGCAGGAAAAGAGCACATGCACACGATGCACGACTGTGGACGCTAAAAGCCACACACACTTGAGAACGACACATTTATGATGTTGGTCAGCCTCCCACCCACTTCTGGTTTAGCTTCCATGTCGATTTGACATCCAAATCTCGGCTAAATCTGGCTGGGTGGATGGTCAAAGACCTAAAGGTGCCCTAAACAACCCCTTGTTCACACTAAAAGTTGGTTGCATAATATCTCAAAGTTATGCTATAAAAAGAGGCAATGGGTGCACTACATATTAAAGGAATTCATTTGTAAGGTTATTCTATTACTATTCTCTTGGGGAATCCTCTTTTCTCATCAAGAGAATACTAACACCATTCCATTTGAGCTATTCACATCACCTCTTGAGTGAATTAGCTTGGGATTCTTTCACCATTTCTTTCAAGTTTTCAAGTTGTAAGAAGAGCTCAATCTTGGGGGTCCAAGAGCCCTCCCTTGGAGGAATAAGAGACCCAAAGTCCCCTTTTCTCTTTGGTGTTTTCTTTTCACTAATACAATCATTTCCATTGGTGACATGAGTCTTGTTTGTTTCTTGTTCTTATGTCCTTATGCACTACAATTTAATTGTTTTTATCATTCCTAATTTAATTCTTATCTTAGTCTTTTATTCTTTATTCTTCTAACCCTTTCCTTTACTTCTATCTTTCTTATATAACCCAAATAAGCTTGTAAGAACCTCTATTTTGCTCATTCAGGTGACAAAAGAGGCGCAACAGATTGGCGACTCCACTAGGGAAACGTATCAATTTCCTGCCCCATTTGGGTTATTTTACCTCTTCTTTTTGTTCATTTAACCTGCAGGTACCATAACCATCCTAGGATGACCTACAGGAAGCCAAATTCAAAGCTGAGTTGAAGGAATTTCATCCATAATTTTCTTCATGGCCATGTGGCAACTGTGTGTGGGTTTATTGGCCCACAGTCATGCATCGTGTGCACGTGCGCCTAAATCACTGTATTACTCAGCACCTTCTGCGCACCTGCACCCATCAACCTCTTCTAGTTCACACATTAGTTCTCAAAGCACCTCTATCTAGTCTGAGACCCATGCACCTGTGCAGAAAAATACACATTGTAATCTTTTTATGATCGGTGGAGGGCTCATAGCCTTCTGAAAGTTGATTACATGCATGTTGTAATCTGCACTGCACTTACATTCCCTCTCCATATAAAGGGATTAGTCAAAACACATAGGCACTTAGGGGTAAAATCATAACTTTTCCTCCTTTTTGTCATTTTTCCACATGGATGGCTTGCTTTGACTAAATTTTAAGTTGGAATCATTTTACATCACATATAAAACTTGCATTGGGACCAGAAATTGGATATCAATCGTTGAGTATGCTCTTCTCTCGTGCTTCAAAGAAATCTTGAGAATCAGAAAGTGGTTGTAGGACAATTTCATCTCCCTTAAAAAGACAAAATCTTTAGGAGAGGACAACAACCCCCTCGGGACTCCTCTTAGTTTATTTTTCAAAGCACATATTAAGATTGTAGCGTGCCCATACATGCCCACATGCTACAAAGATAGGATAGTGTTGAAATTCACTTTCTTAGATTAAATCACTAGGGAAGTTTAAAGGTTTTTGTAATGGGCCCATACATGCCCACATGTTCACAATCTAGGATAGTTTCAAAGGTTTCTTAGATTAAATCACATTTAGGGAGTTAAAGGAATAGTAAAGGACCCACATGTCCACATGCTAGTTTCCTGGGGACTTAAAAATTCCGCAAGGTTGTACCAACGAAATTTAGTTAATTAGGTAATCAAAGACTTGTAAGGACCAAGCGAAGTCCACATGCAGCAAGGTGACACCTAATTTATTAAAACTTGGCACACTTTCACTTGTTCACACACAAGATCACCAATCACTCACATAGTTTTATCTAGAAGTTGTGGAGGTCAAAGTAAGTTTCCTCCAACGGGATTCCGAAAACACCCCACCCTTTTATTGACAAAACTATCCACTCCCATTTAATTTCAACGAGGTGGTTCACACCCCCAATATCTCACACAAACACATCTAAAATTTTCTAAAAAATCACTAAGTTTTCCTCCACAGGAGGTGTCAAAATAATTTTTTTATTTTAGGTAGGGTCTTGGGGATAGGCATCCAAATAACTCCTCGTTATCTGGTTCTCACATTTTCAAAACAATAGAAGCTGTCAAATAGGGAACTTTAAATCCTCCAAGTCAAGTGTTCCCAACACCATAAGGCAGGGAGATACCCATGAAGGGTTGAAGGCCGAGGTCTGGTTGTTCTGTGCATCCCCCCTTGAGTCACCCACCTCTTGGATGAGATCCAGCCCGTGACCCATTTCTTAGGATGAAAATCTAAATGCTACACTTTGACCGAGGTACCTAGTGACCAAATTTTAGGACATCTACCCAGGTGGCAATTGTGGGATGCAATTGCACCTTGATCATATTTTGTGTGGCTATTGGGAAATTTCGCTAGTTCTTTCGGGATATGTCTCCTCTACCCCTCATTATAATTGATTTCTTCATCCTTCACTAGTTTCTCTTCTGGTGGCTTCAAACCCCACTGTCGAGTGCTATTGGAAGGTCTAGTGCTATTTGAGAAGAAGGACATTACATCTTTTAGGACATGAGCATTTGTTTTCTTTGTTCTCCCATGCAGACAAAATTCACCTATCCACATATATGCTTCTTTATCAAAACACTCTATGTATGATGCCCTTTTGATTACATATGATTTGGAAATATATTGTGAAAGTTCAAGAAATTGCAGCAAAGGCTCTTGTTTATTTATTTATCTCACCACCATTCACAAACATGCACTCAGCTAGTCGGACATCATAGGGGACCCACAGAACCCCCTATGTTCTAGATGCTTTCTAAATATCCCTCCTATTCTAGGAGGAGTTACTAGTCTTTCCAACTCATCGGCTCCCCCTTCTCACACCCCTATGAGTGCCACTGTCTTGGGATCAACATTGCTTGGTTCCACCTTGCTTGGGTCCACTTCCCAAGGTCAACCATCCATTCACTCTCCTTTACACAAAAGTGGGAGGTCCACTTCTTCTCAAGGAGGAAGTATGAACCCACCTAGCCCCCTCCAAGGGTCAGGTACTCAGACCACTCACACTATGGCCGGAATTAATCCTCCGCCACCACCCCATATGCCATATTTGGCTTCCCTCAATATCCCAGATCTGACTAAACTCACTAATGATACTATATTGCACAACCCCACCTGGCCTGCAATGCCTACCAAACTCCCTTCATACATCCCCAAGTTTGAAGGAAGATCAGGAGACGATCCCACCAACCATATCATGACCTTTCACCTATGATGTTCTTCAAACAACATCATGGACGATTCCATCCGATTGTGGTTATTTCAACGTACTCTCACTAGCCCATCAGCCAAATGGTATGTAGAAGAAAAATCTAGGTCCCACGTGACTTTTGAATCCTTGGACAAAGCATTTTTTACCTTCTTTCAACTACTTGTTCGTCATGACAATGGCCTTGAACTACTCTCTGACTTCAAAAGAACCTCCTCCACACATATTCCTGACGACATCCATGAATGGCGTCGGTGACGTGGTCTCTACAAAGTTGATCCTACCCCCCAACAATGTCTCAATTGGTTCCTCAAATCACTTGTTTCCCTCCTTGCCAAAGATGTGGCCGCCACCTTCCCCCATTCGGAAGAAGAATCCATTAGAAAAACCCAACAGATTGAACTCATTTGCACTCATTCTGGATACTTATACACGGTACTCCTGGACGCCCCAAGACCCATGCCATTCAGCCAAGACAAACCTGGGATGTCTCACTCAGCAGATGGGTTGATTGGTAGCACTACACACCACAACCCACAACCTCAACAACCACCCATGTAAGGCACACCCCAATATCCGTCGACATATGGAGGAATATCTTATTATCCTCCTCCTCCTTATCAACAATCATACCTTGTTTCCCTACCTCCACCCATCAGTGGACCCTCGCTAGCACCCATAATACACCCACCCGTTCAACCAAGCACTGGTACTCCCTCTACCTCGGCCTATACCCTAAGAAATAGAGAAAGCACCATTCTTCTTATGTACCTTATGGATCATTGCCACAACACAATTCGTACTTCCCATTTCCTGGCCCTCCACAGCCCATGGCTCCACCACGAGGACATTCACATGCTAGGGTTAATTTTGTTCAACCCTCTCCCATTCAGCAATATCAAAATTTTGAACAACTGAATATGCAAAATCCATCCCATCAATCGAACAATGCCAGAAAGAAAGGAAAAAATTGGAACAATAATAATCCCGGACCAAGAGGAAACTGGAACCAACCCCAATAGAACCAACCTGTTGGGGGAAACCAAAACACATGGAACCAAACCCCCCAACGGGGTAATAATAAACGCCAAGGGAAAAATAACAACAATATTCAAATCAACTTCCCTTGTTCCCTTTGTGGTGAGTTTGGTCACTATACTCACCATTTCCCCCAAATCATTGACTTTAAAAGGATGAAAGAATTTATAAGTGGACCACGTCCCCCGACACCACCTGCCCCCTAACAAGTCCCACAACAATATGTGTAGCAACCACCCCCAGCCATGTTTCAAAACACCATCCCACACCAGGGAGTAATGAACACCCAAAAAGACATGCAACCTACCCTACCATAGATAGGACAATATCCCAATCCAAGCAATCCTGTCGATCGTACTATCCTCCTTACTAGTGAGGAAGAAGTTCTTCTACAAACACGCAGTCGTCAATACAACACAACTCCTGAGTCTGTTCCCACCACCTCGAATGCACCCCCAGTCGTAAATGGGCACCCTTTGATGGTTCCTTGCCCTAATAATGACCCACTCCTTCGTATTCCTCACATCCACTTACGCAGGAATGTCCAAAACCTTCAGGCTAGGGCGACTCATAATTACAGTTTGGTCAATGATTTGGCACAATCTCCTATTGTTATGTCAATCTTAAAAGTCCTTCAAACTTTGCCTACCCAACAAAAGTAGTTATTGTCCACCCTCGGGGTAGTCGACCCTGTAGATACCTGACTCATCACATTTGATCTCGATAGCGGTGAACCTCGCCTCCCTGCTCTCATCGCTTTTCAAATCCCAGTTAAAATCCGGAACATTACAGTTCACCGCTGCATCATTGATGAAGGTGAATCTACATGTATTATGTCAAAATCTGTATGGAAGAAACTCGGTTCCCCTGAACTTATACCATCTTCCATTACCTTAAGAGCCTATGACGGAATACCCTCATCCCCCAAGGGACTCTTCCAAAATGTCCCTGTCGAGATTGAGGGAAAAACTATTCTAATTGACATTGAGGTTATCGATGCCTGGCTCAACTACAATATCTTGTTTGTTCATAGCTACATGTATTCTATGAAGGCCATTGCCTCTTCTGTATTCTGAACCATGATGTTTCCCCATAATGGAAAAATCATTACCATCGATCAAGTATCACATTATGAGCCCAACCCCTCATCCAACATCGATAACATCCTCCCTTTCATCCACACTAATCCCAATGCCTATCCACTCATCAAGATGGGACCCAGAATCTTCAAAGACCCATCCTTGCTAGGGACATACCACAGAGCACCACTGCTCCTCCATCCCTGAACCCATGTGTCGTATCCTCCAACGAAACGACAACTGAAGATACTCTCCCTCCCACCGAGGCCTCTTTTATCCCTGAATTCCCACTAGTCATATAACTTCTCCCTCAGGAACCCCCTGGAACTAGCTCAGCTCAAACCATTCCTGATCTACCCCCCCCAAGGGCCATATCCCCATCTAGGAAACAGTCCCCCAAGCCATTACCCAAATCCCTTTCTTTTGCCCCCCACCAGGTATACATGCTTTCCAGGTAGTTGCAACGCTTACCCTTCCTAACATGGTACTGGAAATCCCAGTTTGGTATCTACATCTGCCAGATATGGTCCCTCAACCATCCCTCCCTCCCCAAACCGAAGGAGTTCCTGATGCATATTCCAATACCTACTCCCGAAGAAACACCCTCACCCCCTCTTGATAATTCCATCATTATAGTTGGGGGCAGACGAACGAAGAGAGAGACCATCACCCCTCTCCCTCGTCGCATCCAACCTCTTTGTGCACTCTGCGAGAAAGAGGGACACCCCACTAATCGATGTCCCTCTCTCCCTGAGTTACATAATCTCATTCAACTCCCTCGAGAACCACCATTGTTCATCGCTTCCTCCAGTATTTTCGCTATCTCCCTGAACACAAGTAACAAAGGAATGCAGACCAAATTCGCATGTGCCATCTGTTCAGAATATGGCCATTACACACACCATTGTCTAGCATTACCTCAATTCCAGCAGACGCTAACAACCGTACGCCAGAAATTTCAGCAAGGACCCACCCCAACTCACATCACCGACATCCATTACATCATGACCTCAGTCAATGAACGATTGAGATGTCCTTGCTCATTATGCAAATCACTTGATCATTTCACAGACCAATGTCCTATGATCATTGAATACATGCATCACCAAATGGCCCTTATTCCAAATCACACACCCTCTCCTCCAACAGAACCAGTGAATACCCTTACCCCATCACTTGCTATGGTTCATATCTTTTCACCAGAACCTGAGGCACTCCCTACTCCCCCATGGTTCTTGGATGAAATATACGAGGATTTACCCCCAAATCCCCCCAATTCCCCCGTTCATTTCCCCATGAAAATTTTACGCCCGACTACCATTTTTTAACCCTTAGTATCTCGATATTTGGTTTATGTCGAGTGAACCATCACAATCTACCTGCATCACTCCCCCTACTTCTCATCACCAGACGACAATCACATGGTGACAGTCACCGATATTCCTCTTTTGGGTCCCTTGTATTCCCAACAATTCCACTCTGATGAGGACATACTCGAGGAATTAATCACCCCTGATTTCCCATGGGATGCGCTACACCATCGATCTCCCGTGCATTTGGGGGGCCACAACCCTAAAAACCCACCGTACGGTCCTACCCAAAAATTGACACCTAACTACTTGAGAGGACGATGAGACCACTAACCTGACTCTCACACCTCTCGGATCGAATTCCTCGCACTCCTGGAATCTCTGAATCTTCTCTGGAATCTCCTCTCTAACCACTATAGCAACAAGTACAAATGAGGTGGAAATGTGGGCCCTAAAGCTATATATAGGTCCTTTTTGCCAAAACTTCCATACTCCCTTCCGGGATCTATGGACATCCATTTTACGATCTGTCTTCAGCCACGGGATCAGGACCCCACTGCCTGCACAATCATACTTCCTGGGTCACCATCCATCCTTTCCCCCCTGGGGACCCCTTTTCTCATACCCCATCCAGGTACACATGCTCATGATCAAAATTATCAAATAATTGTTATATGTTTGTTATCTTCAGATATTCTTCACATCGGGTACTTGGTTTTCATGTATGTAGGTTCTTGGTCATCACACACTAGCACGACCCCTTCGGGTATATGATCGACACTGGCATGTAATCATTCCCTCTGAATCTCAATTTCATCTCCAATCACACCCTCTGAAATTTGCCTTTAGGGTCCCTATATCTGGCTCTACAGTATTGTCACCTCCACTGCATTTTGGGTACTGTCACCCAATAGCACTCTCCCCCACATGAGTTGTCCCATTCATAGTCCCCCTTGGCACTTTGACACTCATGTTATTTTTACCCTTTAGGGATGGGAGTCTCGATAGCCTTACGCATTTTAGAGAATCAACCACATACTCCTCCGCCTTTTTCTATCTTTCCCAATAGACTCCCAGGTTATCTCATCATAGTTCTATTTTGACTGCACTTCCATAGTATCATTAACCATCCATTTCATCCACAGTCAGTTTGCTCATCTACAAATTCCCCTTCATTCATTTACCTCATACAGAGACCCACCCATGGGGCCCCTCACCCTCCACCAGTTCCCTACACAACTTGCACCCTCATAGGCCAAGACATCTTTCAATAGGGAACCCATTTCTGTATTTGTACACTCATCCCCAATTATTTATTTATTTGGTAACTGTACAAAGCCTTTGTTTCCAACATTTACATAGCTTTTTGTCGTCACCTTTGACGACCTTATTCTTTTTGGAAAACGCAACCCATGTCTCTCCTGGTTGGGGCATCCATTATATTCTACTCCTGTTGACATAGTCCATAAAGCCTGAGTATCCCACAGGCCACCTACCTCTGCTCTCTGAGTTTGTTCACTGTGTCCCACCTCTGGCACAACTTATCCCCCGTCTAGTTGTCCCCCAGACACCTGACCTAGTTGTACAATTTTTGCCACTTCACATATATCCCCAACCAAGGGAAGTCTTGAGTCTCCACCCCTTTTGACTTCATCCATGTACCTCCTCAGTTTCTGATCCCATCAAGTGAATTTCCTGAAGCCCTCCGCTTCTTAGCGTCGCGTCTCCCTTTCTGTCGACATCAACACAGTTTCCAGAAGGGTGATAGTATCTTGACTCTCATTACCTTTACAGTGAGGAGTCTTAGACGACACAGGGAGCACCATCATTTCTCTCTGCTGTCGTTGACCACCATAACATTCGACTTCAACACTCTCTCATGTTATGGTGGGTCTTACTTTGAAACTATTGCAGTTGTTTTTATATTTTTCGAAGACCTTTGAAATTTGTTGGGCCATTAATGCCCGCCAAATCCTTGATACTTCCTCCAAGTGTCATTGCTTACTTTTCTGAGTATTGTTCCTCATCCAAATTGTCCTTTTCTCTTATCAACATGCCCCCGAGGGAGATACACTCATCTTCACCAACATACCACTTCAGCTACTGTCTTACACATGTTTTGAGTTACATGACACGAGGATGGGGCATGCCCACCTCATTTGTACACAATTTGTTTTTCACACCTTCAGAAAGGTTGGGTCATACAGGTTCCCCTCTCCCTCCAATGAGTCTCTCTTGATACTCTCGCTATCACTCTTTCTTAAAATAGTACTCTCAGTAGAAGAAACATTGACGAATTTTAGCTATACGTATGCTCCTAACCTCATCCATCAAGGGGCATCTGTTGTCACTAAAATTTCATCTGCAAATGGTGACAAGAATCTAGCATCTGCAAACAGCTATTAAGTTCACCCATGGACCAAAATTACCAAAAAAACATTTCCAAAAGGTCCAAAACTATACAACCACTTATAAAATTAGGATGCACTATGAATATACAGGGAGCGCACACACATGCACCATCAAGAAATGCAGGAAAAGCGCACATGAACATGATGCGTGACTATGGATGCTAAAATCCATGCACACTTGAGAACGACGCATTTATGATGTTGGTTGGCCTCCCACCCACTTCTGGTTCAACTTCCAAGTCGATTTGACATCCAAATCTCGGATGAATCCGGCTGGGTGGCATGTCAAAGACCTAAAGGTGCCCTAAACAACCCCTTGTTCACACTAAAAGTTGGTTGCATAATACCTCAAAGTTGTGCTATAAAAAGAGGCCATGGGTGCACTACATCTTAAAGGAATTCATTTGTAATGTTATGCTACTGCTATTCTCTTGGGGAATCCTCTTTTCTCATCAAGAGAATA
This sequence comes from Picea sitchensis, assembly GCA_010110895.2. Classification (NCBI taxonomy): domain Eukaryota; kingdom Viridiplantae; phylum Streptophyta; class Pinopsida; order Pinales; family Pinaceae; genus Picea; species Picea sitchensis. The sequence continues at coordinate 93,489 of SNQJ01S0033622.1, read as the reverse complement.
CTAGAACCATTCCATTTGAGCTATTCACATCACCTCTTGAGTGTATTAGCTTGGTATTATTTCACCATTTCTTTCAAGTTTTCAAGTTGTAAGAAGAGCTCAATATTAGGAGTCCAAGAGCCCTCCCTTGGAGGAACAAGGGACCCAAAGTCCCCCTTTCTCTTTGGTGTTTTCTTTTCACTAATACAATCCTTTCCATTGGTGACATGAGTCTTGTTTGTTTCTTGTTCTTATGTCCTTATGCACTATAGTTTAATTGTTTTTATCATTCCTAGTTTAATTATTAGCTTAGTCTTTTATGCTTTATTCTTCTAACCCTTTCCTTTGCTTCTATCTTTCTTAGCTAACCCAACTAAGCTTGTAAGCACCTCTGTTTTTCTCATTCAAGTGACAAAAGAGGTGCAATAGTGTGGACTCTCATTCAAAGGTTTCAGTAGGATTCCAGTACATCAGATACATTTACATGGAAAAATGATTCACTATGGTACAAAGATCGCTTATATTTATGTAATAAATCCCAGCAAAAACAAAATGTACTAATGGAATTGCACACCTCTCCAGTGGGAGGGCACTCGGGATTTTTTAAAACCTACCATAGGGTCAAGAAGGATTTTTTTTGGGATGGCCTTAAAAATGATGTTCAAAGGTTTGTGGCAGAATGTTTGGTTTTCCAACAAAATAAGGTG
>SNQJ01S0033622.1:76390-92793 GCA_010110895.2 Picea sitchensis | reverse complement strand
TAGTGAATGAAATTATGAGTACTTCCATAATCAATTAGGACTATTACCTTTTTCTTTTTGATATATCCTTCGATCTTGAGGGTTTGAGGAGTGCTAATTCCAGCCAATGCATTACACGATATCGTGGGAGTCAACTCTTCAGACAGAATTGATTCTACGTTTTCATCTTGAGATGGTTCTTGTTCTTTTTCTTGTTCTTCTTCCTCTTCACAATCTATGTAGAATACTTTATTCTTAGCACACTTATGTCCCTTACTATACTTGTTCTCACAATTAAATCATAAACCTTTTTCTTCTATTTCCTCCAATTTTTGAGGTGTTAACCTTGTAGGTTGAGGTGTTTTATAAGACAGAGAATTATTCTCTCTATAGATGTTAGGATTGGCCCTTCTAGTAGCCATAGCCATATTTTTACTTTCAACATTTCTTGCCACCCTAAATGCATTCTCCAATTATTTGGGTTCCCAAATGCAAACCTCATGTTGAATGTTATCTCTTAAAGTTCCTATGAATACATCAATCAAGTGCTCATCTGGAATATCTATTACCTTTATATTCAATCTTTGGAAGTTCTCAATGTGCTATGTAACTGAACCCTTTTGCTTGAGATTTATCAATTGGCTAGAGAAGGTATTGCTCCTTGTATCCTCATAGTGTGCTATCATTTCTTCCGTGAAAATTGTCCAAGTGACAAGTGATTTGCGAGAAAAAATCCATATATACCATATAAATTGATTGGGTTCTAAATATAAAGAAGCAATTCGTACCTTTTGTGTATGTGGCACATTATGTAGATCAAATAATTTCCCCATCTAAAGTATCCATGTGATAGGGTCCTTCCCATCAAACTTCCTCATATCGATCTTAGGAACGTGGTTGGTATTCAAACCAAAGTTAGAGTTTCTCCATTCTTGATTCACCTTCCTTGTGTCCTCATCATGAATTTCATGGGATACATTTTCACTTCCATGTGTCATCTCTATTACAAAATTTTCCAATCCTTCCATGATCTCCTCTTTTAAACCATCCATCTTTGCCTCCGACTTAGCTTCCATCTCTTGTAGTTCATCTTTTGTTACTATCTTCTTTTGTAAATCATTTATGTCCCTACACATTTCTTCACCTTCATCAAGAGTCCAAGTAGGATTATCTTCAGGCTAATTTTGTGTAGAAGTTCCCTTTTTGTGTGGCATGTTGGCCAAGTATCACTTTTGAACCTTGATTTTGAGGTGGTTCTGCTAGACAATATTTCTTCTACTGTATCTCCAAAGTTTTGGCCCTTCTGGGTATGAAACTTTCTTTTTTGTAGTTCTCTGATATTTCTTCTCTGCAATGCCACAGGTATGATCAAAATTGGATGTGCCAAGTGGAATTTACGGTAACTTCCCCACAACTTGCTTATTTTTGGCCTTTCCAGGAGATCTCACGTTTATAGCATTCGCCGCACAAAATAATTGACATAAAATTTTGAAACTAGTACCAGAAATAGTAAAGACTGTCCACTATCCAATGCAACCAGTCTCACTCCATTTGGATACTCTAGGAAGAAGTTATGATTGTTTTACCTGGAAAACCTTCTTGAGACTAGTCAATAGGACCAGTCAGATACCCTATCTTCCACAGGGTGTATATACAAATGTAAGATGCCCCAGAAGCTAAAATTTTTACCACAGATACCTTACTAATTTTTGTGAATAGACTCCATATTTTAGTGTCTGAAACGTTACATAAAATTCTTCATATCGAAAATTCCACAATGACTCAGTTCAGGATGATTCCAGAATCCTATCATGCACAGGCTATATCTCCGAAAGCATAATGCCTCAGGACCTGAAATTTTAACCCAACATACCTTGATCCGTACGATAAATATCCTCCAAGTCATTCCTTCTGAAATGTTGTAGAAAACAATTTATAGTGAAAATTCCAAGGTGTCTTAGATGTAGCAGTGAAATCCCAAGACTTTGAGCTCTGATACCATATGTTAGGAACCAAATATCAATATAGCATAGAAAAACCTCAGAATAAGTACTCAATGCCTTCAAAAAGAGAGAAATTCAGATAATAAGCCTCTTCAAGGGGGAAACCTCCTTATGCCCACATAAATGTACAATTACCAGATGATTCAAAATGAAAATGTCTCCTTGGTATATATAGGAGACTAGGAGGTATAATTACAACTAATGGACTAAATCTGACATAAATAAAATAACATTACTAAAATAATATGCCCCAATTAAGGGGTAATGAGCCACTATTTAGGGCTTAACAGACAAGAGCCTGTAATTTCTTGATTTTCTTATTCAATTCATCCTTTGTCTTCATTTTATATTCCTCGTGGACTTCCTCTTGTGTAGGATGATTTAAATTAATTGACAATTTTTTTCTTTATTTTCCTGGTTTCATGCTTGTGTCCTTTTGAAGATGAACCTACAATAATATCCTCTTCTGCAGAATGTTTTGGAGTATAGATTTATTGTATGTTTGGACCTGGCAAATCATCTATCTCTGGGATATAAGTTGGATCTTTCTTTATCTCAACTTTAGAATTCAGTATTTTTGTCATTAGCAATTATTTTTGTGTTCTCCTTAGTTTCTGTGGGGTTTTCAATTCTATATCAACATAAAAAATAATCATGTTGTACTTCTTCAAAGAAAGCTTTGGAATTTATCCTTAGTTTACTAGTTTCCTTGATTTTTGGCCTTCTTTGGTAATCCACAACTTGTTTTCCCTTTTCAAGATTTCTCTATTTTTTATAAATGATTTTGTTTACAGGTTCATCATGATCTTCTATTTCAAGTTCCAACTTGATTCCTCTCAGCTGCTCTGCTCTGTGTTTTTCCATCCTTCTCCTTCAACCATTTATGTGGTATTCCTTGGCTCCGGTTAGGGTTTTGATGTTTTGGAACCAGAAAGTGATTAGCTAAATGAATAGGAATCTTATCTTTTTTCCACCACCTCTATCCATATAAAGATAATTTATATTCAATTTCAATAGAATACTCAGTAACACTTATCAACACATTACCCATTATTGTCTCGTACCCATCGAAATTTTGTGTGAAAAGCATGGAGATTTTTTTATGGTGACCCTGAAATGTTGTACAAAACTCATACCACCATGGGTTCTTGAACTTATGCTTCACTTCAGGATAAGATTCTAAAAAATCCACCCCCTTTGGATCTAAATGAATGACCTGTCCTCCTTTTTTGGGAGCCATTCTCCTGGTTACCTTGTAGAATCTAGGGTTTTAGACTAAGGGTTGTTCTAGAATTTTTTGGGAAATCGAATGATATACAGGAGCTTATTTTATCTGCAGAACAATGTTTAGACCATGATATAGATATTAATGAAATTCCAGATTAGAACTGTTCTTGTTATTAAAATGTGGCTTGAAACCCTGATATGATGTGAACTCTAGTAGATACAAACACGATCTCCCTAGATCATCCTCCCGGTCCTTATTATGATGAAATCATAATTCTTTCACATTGTTGATTCTTTTTCATAACTTACAACCATTGACATGATTTTTTGGGATTGAGCATATTCATAGAAATGTTTGAATTTAAATGAAAATTGGCTCTAAGTATCATGGAAGATAGGCTTCTTCTCAAAATTCAAACTTTATCTAACTAATGCATGATAAAAATTATAAAGAAAATAAAAAACACTCCACAAGACATAGAAGAAAAGGTTCATAGGGAAAAATGATACTAGGAAGAGGTAGGATAGGGGAAATTGGTAGGTAAACAATCATGAACAGATTTAATGTAACACATCTGACCCCTGAGTGGATTTCCTAGAGGATGGGGCCTCAAAATTGCATTCTTATTAAGTGATCAAATACTTCATTCGGGGTCTCTACAACACTTTGCTCGTCCATAGTTTTCCAACCACGGTCTCCATGCTCAAAATCGAGCCCATATCCAGTGGATATATCTCTCTGAAGTTCTTTGGGCATTCATTGGTTGAGGGCCACATGGTGCCCACGTGGATCCACGTGTTATTTCCAAGTTCCTTCCTCCATGGTGGAAGACCATCCAAAGTCCGATCCCATGATTGGATTTACTCTCTTTCTCCTATGTTATTTGTGGAGGGATTTGGTGCTTCATGCCTCTTTACTATCTACGCACGAGACCACCTGGAATTTCAATCTTTCGAAGTCTCATAAAATCACCATGTGGCTCTGGCCTTCAGAATGCTTGGTCTCTCTACCGTACTACATCCCATATCCTCTGGAGTCCTGAAGTCCCAGACTCTTGGAGTCCCGGTCACTTCACCAACCACGTTGGCTAGGTAGACACATATCAGAGAATGACATGTAGGAGGGGTCGAGGTGACACGTGTTACATTACAATGATCCTATAGGATATGTGACACACATGAATCTAAGTGACATGTGGAACATCAAGTTGGGGCCCACATCATCCTGGGAGTCATCCCTGCACCATGTCAACCCAAACTGACAGACTTAAAACATTCCTCAGATCTCATAGTCGAGATCCGACCATGTAGATTTATAGATCTACAAATCTTGTTACCTTGGGGATTCAACGTTCGGGAATGTTGCGATGAAAACTACTCTCATCTCCCGAAGTGACCAATCTCTAAACTAAAGGGACTAGTACTACGCATCCCCATTGTATCGAAAATGGGGGAAAGACTCGAAGGATCCCTCAATATATGGCTCTAGGTCCTTCATGGCTCTAACCTTTGGGGTTTCAGATTCCCAATTTAGTTGGTAAGGTAGGTTCACCTAACTACCCGGGGAACCGTCTAATGTCGGTCAACCTTATGGGAAACCGAGTCTCCCGATTACCTTCAACCAATATAAGGTTGGTAAGGTCGGTCATACTCTAAAGTCCTGGACTTTTGGAGCTCCAAACCCAGGAGGACTTAGCTTCCTTAGGATTAGCCTAAGGTACCTAGGTATTAATCATATGGGTCCTCTCGAACGGATATCGTTCGATTGTCTTCCAAACGAAGAGACCTCCCCTATCAAGGCTTGAGATTCTCTATCCTTCCTGAGATTTATCATGAAATGGTTAAGAACTTGATCCTGGAGTCACGACCACACAACAAGGAATCTGAGATAGGTATCCTCTTCAGACGGACAGGTTCAGATCGACACGATATCTCTATCTCGACCGTCTTACAAGATCATGTCTTAAGAAGCCTTATGAGATAAGCTTGGGAATATAGACTATTAGTCAGAAGCATAAGTTCACAAGGATATGAATGCATGCACATATCACGACTATTCCACATGGAATCCATTTATAAATACACATATATACATAAACTCATGCATTCATCCATTATTTCAGTTCGATACATCAAGTAGGAAAATACTTATCAGAACCAGATAACATGAAGTGACTGCTGAAAGGGGTGCCTGTTTCCACACAGCCATAGGCTCTGTCACTCCTAATAGATTTACCACTAGCCACCCCCAAGCTAGACCACGATGTTGTGTGATAAAACCCTTTCTTCCAGCTCAGCAACCATAGGGACGTAGGTTAATCTCCTCGTCCTGCATGATCTTGGAAACGGTTTACACAATACCAAGCAAGGAGGACCAACCTTGTTTATCATCTTTTATCATAACCCTGCTAGCCATTTCCCTATGACCAAAATGTTCATTCCTTAGTTCTTCCTTGAACCTGAGAGCTTAGCCTCTCATGTCTGCACTCTTTGTCGGTCTTCCTTTGCCCATTGCACCTTCCTTTCTTTCTTTCCTCAGGAATATTGTGCGTGGCTTAAATTCCTAGTCCATTTTCAAGTCTGAAAGCCTTATAGATGGGCGTTTTTCCCCGTCCCCTTATTAACTCTTGAGGAGATATTCCCACCTACTAGCCTAACTGTAATTCATTTCTGGGTCAGAGGACTTTTTTGGTCCTGAGAAATTAAATCCAGTAAGGTATTGGTTTGGTGGAGGTTAACACAACCATTCCTGGTCCCCTTCACCATATATTTCATAACATTCATGGTCTTTCTTATTACACCCAACCCATTTTAGCAGTCATGCAATACTTATCCATTTTCTAGTAAATAAAAAAATTTACATTCATTGACCTTTTATACAAAGGTCTATCAAATCAAACATTCACACATATTGATTTTTCCATAGTCTCTTCACCAATATAGTTATATTTACAAACTAGGGGAAACATGGTGTCACAATTCCCTCCCCCTTAAAAGAACATCGTCCTCGATGTTCTATCTGTCAACATGCTCTGTATATACAAAAGTGAACAAAAATGGATATGCTTGTCTCATGGAATCCTCCATTTCCCACGTAGCCTCATCTGGGCCAAAGTGTTTCCACTGCACCTTGACCTATGCAATGGTTCAGTTCTTGAGTGGGGTTTCCTTCTTGTCTAGTATGCATTGAGGTTCTGGCAGGAATTATCCCTATGGCTCCACCTGGATCATAGACCAGTCAATTATATGATTAGAATCATGTACATATGTCTTCAATAATGAAACATGGAAAACATTATGTGTCTTTACTGTGGGAGGGAGTGCTAGCCTATAGGCTACAGGTCCCACTCTATCTAAGACCTCAAAGGGTCCACAATATTGAGGTGCTAGTTTGGAACAATCTCCCATTCTCAGGTAACTCTTCCTAGGCCTAACTCTGAGATAGACATGGTCTCCTATCTTGAACTTTCTGGGAGTTCTTTTTATGTCGGTGTAACTCTTCTATCTATCCTAAGCAATTTTCATATTTTTCTTTATCTAAATCACTTGTTGTTCCATTTCTTTCATCATGTCAGGTCCGATTGTAATTCTACCCACTGTATTACTCCAGCTAACTGGAGTATTTCATGGTCTTCCATAGAGGGCTTCAAAAGGTCTCATCTTCAGTGACTCTTGATAACCACACTTGTAGGAAAATTCTACCAATGGCGGGTAGTCTTCCCACTTCTTAGGCTGATGCATTACATGCATCCTTAACATGGCTTCTAATATCTGGTTTACTCTTTATGTCTTTCCATCAATTTGAGGGTGATAGTTTGTGTTAAACAACAATTTAGTCTCAAAACCAACCATCGAGGATTTCCAAAAGCTTTAAGTAAATTTTGTGTCTCTATCGGATACAATATCCCTAGGCATTCCATGCAGTCTGAATATATCCTTCATGGATATGTTGGAAATATATATTGCCTTCCAAGTTGATTTGACAGGAGCGAAGTGAGCAGACTTGCTCAATTTTTCCACCACTACCATGATGGCATCATTCTTCTTGGATGATTTTGGTAATATGGTGATGAAATCCATGGAGATGGTTTCCCATTTACATTATGGAATTGGTATAGGTTGTAACAATCCTGTTGGGTGTCATTGTTCTGCCTTAACTTGTTTGCATTATAGACACTTAACTAGATATTCAACTATGTCCTTTTTCAATCCAGGCCAATAGAATTGTTTCCTAGTGGCCGTGATAATTTTTTGATATCCTAGGTGACCAATATATGGTTTCTTGTGCAGTTCTTCCATTATGAACCTCTTCAATTTGTCATAACTTGAGATATACAATCTGTTTCAGTAAGTTAACAAGCCTTCATCGAGAATCTGATATCCTTCATACTTTATCCTTGTAGGCTATTGTCTTAGGTATGAGGTCACGGTCTTGAAGAATGAATTTGTTTCTTGTGCATTCCTGAATCTTTCCCTGACATCCATTTCACAGGTGCTCACCGCTGACAGGTGAATCATTTTCACGCTTCTGCTAACTGCATCGACGAACCTATTTTCCTTTCCTCTGATGTGTTTGATTTAAAAATCAAACTCACTAAGGAGATCCATCCATCTATCCTGTCTAACATTGAGTTTTGGTTGATCAAATAGGTGTCTCAACCCACAGTGGTTTGATATAAGTAAAACTCTCCTACCTAGAAGGTAATGCCTACACATTTTTAAAGAATGCACTATGGAAACCAACTATAGATCATGGGTCATGTTGGGCTCATGATTTGGTTAATTTAATGATGATGATTAGATCCTTTTTGACCGATATTGTATATGTATTTTACTATTTTAAAGAAGTTTTGAAGGATTCTTGTATCAAATCGCCATAACTTATGCCAGATAAGTATGATTGATGTTTTATGATGGTTTCAAGTTTAATTCGGCATGATTTAATGATTCCAAGAAGCTAATTCATGATCTGTGTGTCACAGGGAAAAATCTCATGGCGTTTTTTCATCTGGTACTCCATCTGGCACTACATCCGGTATTCCATCCATCACTGCATCCGGCACTCCATCTTGCACTAAAATCGTGGGAGAGTTCGCGGTTATCATATCAGTGACCAGTGATGGGAAAATAGGCGACATGGGTTTTTCTTGTGCTCGTGTCCTCCAGCTACTGAGCTTCTGACAACTTGGATTGGGTTGTTATGCTAAGCATTGATTGGCTCGCTTAGTTTCTATAAGCCACCGATGGTTAAAATGCATTAAGTGTAATTTACTATATTTATAGGAGGTCAACCCTTCCAGTGGTCGACCTCTCAGCTTATAACCTCTATAAATACCACAACAGTGATCAAACAAATAGAAAAGGATAGTTAAGTTCAAAATTGTGAAGCTAGCATTGTTTTTTCTATTTCAAGACATTTTCATAAATTTGTGTAAACTGTGTTTTTAATTTAAATTTTGAAATTGTGTTGCTTGAGCTCATGATTGACTGTTGAGGAGTAGACACGACTTGTTGGGGTGGCCACCAATGTTCTCGGTGAATATTTAGTTAGTTACCTTGTGAATTCAAGTAGTGTAATTGTTATTTCTTTATTTTCTTGTACATGTGTTTTTGTCATTTTTACTCGATGTGTAGTTGATGTTCAAAGCTTAATTGTTTTAGTTTCCTTTTTGCAGGTTGCTCATGAAGAATAGTTAATATTCCATGCATTTTTAATTGAATAGGAAATAAGCTTAAGATTAAGCCACTAACCCATGTGTGATTAAATGATAGACTAGAATTTCTATATGTTGAAATAGTTACAAGTTAAAACATAGTTAAAATAGAGTAATTGAGTAAATAGTTTCTTTGGCAAAGTTTTGATGGATGGATAATTGTTAGTTTTGATTTTGATTCATAGTTTACTTATTTAGTTGCTATTTAGTTTGCTTATCTAGTTTTCTCAATAATTCTCTTGTCATATGCTGAAATAGAAATAGAATCTGAGTATTTCCATTTGCAATTTAATTTGTTAAGAATAGGATTAGTTTAATTTATTTCATGCAATTTCCATTCTAGATCTAGATTGCAATTTTAATTTCAAGTTTGCTTTTGAGTTATAAATCTCTAGTAGTGTGAATTTTCTTATATTAGCATAGGAGTACATTCGAATTTAGTAGCATAGTGTTTTCTTTATTGTCGATGATTAATTCATAAATTGAAGAATCTCATGGATTTTTAGGGTAGTTGATGTTTCTTCTATAATGGCCAAGTTCTCATTAGATTGTCTAATTCATACTTTTCACTTTGCTGTAGAAGTTAATATCGAGTTTATCCCTCTTGATTTATCATTAATTGTTAAATTCCATCGTAATGTCATAAGACACAGAAGACATAATCATCAACATTATATTTGAAGTTTTCTTGCTATTGTAGATTAAAGAATAGTTTTCTTGTTATTGTAGATCAAAGAGTAGTTGTTGATTAATATTTGAATAATGTCATGATGTTTTTTATTCAATAGGTTAAGATTTCCTTTTGTCGATTAGAAGTAATTATGAGTTTATCTTAAGAATAGAGTTCACTTTCTTATTAATTTGAGTAGTTACTTGTTGAGTAATTTTGATTAGTTTACTTGCTGCAGAAGTTTCCATAGGTTAGTTATTTGATTTCTTATTAGTTTACTTACTGAATAAGTTTCCATAGGTTAGTTTGAATAGGGTAGTTGCTTGCTTGTTTACTTGTTTTAATAGGGTAGCTGATTTCTTGTTGTTGCTCATTAAATTTGAATAGATTAACTAGATTAGTTTTTTGTTGCTATCGTTCATTAAATAGATGGATTTATTTTGCTCATTAGATTGATTAAGTTAACTTTTTCATTTTAGGGTTTTCATTTTCTTCTTAGGACAATCCATCGAACCATTGTTCAAAAGTTACTTAGGGTAAATAGTTTAAGTTCCTTGATAGGTTTTGCTCATTAATAGTCTTTGCTTAAGTAGATTAGCTCTCAGATATCCCATTTCATTAATTAGACTATACTACCCATAGCCTTTTTTCATTGGCACATATAGTGCTACAACTCTAATTTTACTTATCCCGAGTTGAAAATTTAATTGAGCATTTTTAGTTCATATAGAACACCCACCATTTTTGGCGTTGTTGATGGGGAGTTGTCTCAAGGTAGGAAATAGATCATTTCTAAACCTTATAATTAGTTTGGTGGTGGGGGAACTTTAAGACGAGAGGTAAGAACCTGTGCATCTGTTATAGCAGGTTCCCCCAAACCCAATGGTAGTTTTTCTTTTTTCTTTTGTTTTCTTTCATGAACAGACCTAGAGACCCAAAAGGTAGATACATTAAATATAAATCAGACCTTTCAACCAAGGTTCCTTACGATATTTTTGGGGGAGGGAACATTCCACTCATAAATTCCACAGGTTGATACAGAAAAACAGGAGCTAGCTCAACCCAAAGAGCTAAAGTAGTCTCTGAAGAGACTAAGACAAGGAGTGTTAGCACCAGTGATTGCAGCAGAGGTAAGCCTGATATCCATCAACTTAATATGTCACAAATGAATAAATTGGGATGGTCGAATGGGCACAGACCAAAGAGAATATCCTTTTAACTGAGAATCCCAGACCAGGCTATGCATGAGAAAGTGAGTTCTTGATCCAACTTTCATTTAGTAAGTTGAGCTTAAAATGAGTAGAGGGAAGACTTGGTGAGAAATATGAGCAAGACTACTATAGGCATTAGGCCTTCCAACATCTTGGAGAAGAAATAACAAAACACTGAAATGTGCCTGGATGACACAATTACAACAATGAGGTGATCAAACATACATCACAATGCTATTGTAACAACTTGACCAGATCCACTAATTCTGAGTTACTGAGTGTGAGAAGGAAAATATAACACAATAACTTATTTAAAACTGGTAAAAAATATTTCCATGACCAAACATACTCCATAACAACACAATCAGCCTCAACTAGATCTTCCAATTCCGAGTGTCTTAAAGCAGTGTTTACAGAGAAACAAAAAGATGTTGACTTTCATTAAACAGGAATTCTCAGATACAAATGAATAAACAGGAAAACCATTACTTCATTAAACTTTTACAATCGGGAGCCTAGCTCAACCATCCCCCCTTACAAAAACATAAAAACGGAATATATTCTTAGAGCAACTCGCCATTGACAGCAGGAGAGTTGTTGAGCCATTAAATTCCAGGTTAGCATGCATAGGCTCTTCTTGTTTGATGGAAACATTGGATTGGCATGGATCTTTTAGGGGAACCTGCAAACAGGGGTACCATGGATTGATCACTTCAAAACCCCCACACCTCCCATTTATGGATTGAGTTGTGGTTTCAACCACCTTCTCAATTTTCATTAACTGCTTTCTTTCATGGAGAGTGGATGAGACTAGAGGCACAAGAGATGACCATGTGAATGCTCTCAAAGGCTCAGAGGCTAGCCTCCTTTTCTTCTGGCTTCACCCTCAATGTACCCCAAGACTATGATCTCACCCTAAAACCAAAGGCGCTTCATGAATTTTGGGTATCAGTGATGGGAAGGAGTCAACCCCTTGTCCTTCAGACTCCCGCCTGCCACAATTGTGACGAGGCTTAACTTGTGTTAGTGCCTCCCTTATCTCTCGTCCATATGGTCATCGGTTATGACCAGGGGCTAGGACCATGGGCCCAACCCCTGGGGATTCCGTAATTTCGCGTTTAAGGGCTTCGAGCTATGGGTGCATTTGTTTATGAGAACCCCGAAACGTCGACTCCTGAAAAAGATCAATCGACCTCCACCTATCCCATGAGATTGGGTGGCTCCCTTTAATCCTAGGCTTCATGACTTCAACATATCGATACACAAGGTCCTTCGATACTTCGGGCTTCGGCCCTTCAGGACTTTGCATTTTTGCGAGTTCTGATGACTCTACTCCCCTGCTCTCCTGACATGCAAAATTGTGAATCTGCCTGATGCTATTCCTCGTGCAAGTATGTGATCTTTGTGACTTGATGTTCATCGATCTTCTCCATCGATGGATCCTCACCATGAAAACTGATCTTTGCACGCTCACTTGATTTGTGTCACTGTTCAACCATTCTCGATGTTGTAGATAGTGAAAATGGAGACTTGGTCGACCAGACTTAGGCATGAGAAGACAAAGGTTCAGTGATGGAGGTAGAAGGAGGAGGGATCAGCCATTTAGAAGAGATAGAGGAATTCAAGACTGAGCTCTTTCAAGCATATTGATAGGGAAAAAATGATCGATTGAAAAGACAATGACGAATGAAAGAAAAATCCATGTCGGGAGGGATAAGACAACCACGATTAGGTCTGCAAAAGGGGGAAAGATGAGAAAATTACAGACATAGGTAGAAAACACAAACCCCCAAGGTCCTGACAGGATTATGTGATAACATGGAGCACTATAGAATAGAAAATTAAAGCATCAGTAATAGTGGAACAGGAGGCAAGACCACTCGAGCCTTCTGCGGAACCAAACAATACAACCTTTGTTTTCTTACCACCATCAGGAGATCCTAATTTTGAAGATATCATAGACCCTAAGCACGTGAATACTCTGTTTGGTAGTTCATCCAATACAATTGTCTCTCAAATTTACATAGAAACTTTGGCACCAATAATCTCAACCAACTCGAGTAGAGTCCCAGACACCCAAACAGTAGGAAGACCTTCCCATCAAAGGGATACCTTTCTTAAACAAAAACCTTGGGATACCTTGTTCTCTCCAAGGATAAAACCACCTAGGTACTCTCTTTTTGGAAACCAAACCAGTATGGAGGATCAGGAGGAAAATAACTATGTCAGACACGGGGAGGAATAAGAAGTTGGAAACCAAACCAAAACTACCTTCGGGTTTCCAATTTTGGACACCAAACCAAATGCCAATATGAAAAATATTCCCCTCTCAAGAATGCCCACATTTTTATGGTAAAAGTAGTGAATATCCATATACATTCCTATTTGAGTTCGACATCTTGTGTAAGAGATACAACTAATTACAAGATGCCCATAAACTAAAACTCTTTCCTGCCACCCTCAAGGACTCTGGACTAAGATGGTTCATGGGGTTGGGAGAATCCAGTATTAGGTCTTGGGAAGCCATGAAATATGTATTTCTTAAAATTTACCAAGACTACTGCAATACCAAGGAGTCTCATAATTATATTTTCAAAATCCAACAATTAGAAGACGAGAATCTCGAGGATTATATGGAACGGTTTGGTTATATCTCACAAAAATCAAAATACCATGACCTTCCAGATGATGCAATTAGGGATCTTTTCCTTAAGGGAATTTTAGAGGAATACCTAGAGATACTTAACCTGATGGCATCAGGTGACATCTCCCACAAACCATTTTCCAAAATCTGTGAAATGTGTAAAAATTACTCGAGGAGTAGAGATAAAACATGAAACAATGTTCGAGACCCTTATAATAGAAGCTTAAAACTAGTTAGTTCAGGTGGTATCACGAGAGAAGAGATAGGGAAACTTTTAGAGAATTTCAAAACAAATATCTTAAGCACAATAGGTTCCCAGTTGGACACCCTAAATATTAAAAATAACTAGGAGGAAAATGCAACAATGAGCATATATTGCCAAAGATGCAGGAGGAAGCATTCCTCAAGGGAATGCCCATTAGATAACATTTCAGTTTGTGGCTTCTGTATGAAGGACCACTCAACTGAAAAATTTCCATCATTGCCCAGTTTGTTATCCATCTATAGTAGTGGGGATCCTATAGAATCCTATTATGCACCTAGGAGGCCTTGGCATCCTAGGAAGTAGCGTATATACCCAAATCCACAATCTCAAGTTCTGCCCTATTATCCACAACAACAACAGTGGAACTCACCAAGTTGGAAAAAATGGTCTACACAATACCAACATCCTTGGCTTCAAGGATGGAGAGGAGGACATAACCAAGGGAACCCTAAAGCTCCACCTATTCCTATAGCCAACCATCCTTATCCTGAATTTCCACCGAACACTCTGCAACTTCTGCCAAGTTTTGTTCCACCACCTTTACCTCCTATTCCATAACAACAACCACAAAAATAAAAGAATGAAAGCTCCCCAAGACCAACATTATTACCGGAACAACCAGTGCCCAATCCCAATAACAGGCCCACTCAACCTCTTCACAATTTTTAGATGCAGACCTTCCCAACATATGTTATTACTCGTGTTCCATTACAAGAGATTCAACTGAGGTCGGGAAACGTTTTGGACATGTAGAGACCTTCAGTAGTCATCCATGAAGAATAAGAAGAAGAAATCCCCAAACAACCCATGGATGACACTAGGTGGGAAGATGTTATTATTCCTAAGGACCAAGAAGCCAAGCTTCCCCAAAATGAACCTTCACAAATTACGAAGGCCCCTCCTTATCTAGAAAGATTAGTAATCGAGAAATCTACCACCCGACTGGAATTTGACATCTTGAATGAATTGAAAAATATATGTGTCAAGATTCCCTTGCTTCAAGCCATTAAGGATATTCCAATCTATAGTAAGGTAGTCAAAGAATTTTGTATTAGGAAGCTAGGTAGGAAGTAGAAGGATCCTCCTACAGTACGTTTGATAGGAGAAATTTCTAAGTACATATCAGAGCAGCCTAAGGTAGAAAAATACAGAAACCCAAAAAACCTCGTAGTGACCATAACCATTAATGGGGTTTCCATTGGAAACACTCTCATAGACCTAGGGGCAGCCATCAATGTTATGACCGCTACTACCTTGGAGAAATTATAGTTAAAACCTCTTCTTAGGGCTACCCCAACTATTTTGGAATTAGCAAATAAGACCAAGGTTATACTTGAAGTAATTTTGGATGATATCATAGTTAATTTAGCCTCATGGGAGTACCCAGTAGACTTTCTTGTCATCCACTCAAAGGATCCTACCAAAGGCCATCTAGTTATTTTGGGAAGACCTTGGTTAGCCACAACCAATGCATTTATTGTTTGTAGAGAGGGAGAAATGACCATCTGGAATGGACTCTCTATCCAGAAGCTCACCATATACCCTCTAGACCAACCTATCATGGAGAATCTATGGTGGCTTGAATTTCCATACAAGAATGAGGACCAGGAAGAACTCATATTGTCAAGTGACCATGTCTAGGCACTTCAGGAGCACACCACTAAAAATGTGCTAAACCAATTTATTTCTGCTATCATGTGTGTTGACTTTCCACAATATTTTCCCCAATTTGAGTACATGTTTGGGGAATAATTTAAGGAACAATTGGACCCATCCATTCTATCTTCAACATATTTTATCTTCGAGATAGATGAGTCTGCCATATCTTATACCATGCCCTACGAGATTAGTCCAAGAAAATTTCTACATATAAACTCTGGGCTAGATGCAGACCAACAAAAACAGTTAGTAAGTATTCTTAAAGAGAAATCAGGGGAATTCGCCTTGCAATACATTGACATGAAGGGTATACACCCTGACACATGTATCCATCACATATATACCTAGGGGGAGGTAACACTTGTTAGTCAATCCTAGAGAAGGATGAACCCAACACTTAAAGATATAGTAAAAGAAGAGATTCAAAATCTATTAAATGTCGTATTTATTTATCCCATCTACGACAATAAGTGGGTATCCCTGCTTGTAGTGGGTCCAAAGAAAGTGACTAGGAAATGGAGAATTTGTGTTGATTTCTGGGAACTCAGCAAAGCCACTCTGAAGGATTACTTTCCTCTTCCTTTCATCGACCAAGTTTTGGATACCCTGTCTGGAAAGAAATATTTCTCCTTTTTAGATGGATATAGACGGTACAATCAAATTCTCATATCACCCGAGGATCAGGACAAGACTACCTTTACTTGTCCTTGGGGAACCTATACCTATAGGGTCTTGCCATTTGGATTATGTAATGCTCCTGCCACTTTTCAATGAGCAGTGCTAGGGATATTTGTTGATCTTATTCATGATTGTGTGGAGGTTTACATGGATGACTTCACAGTATATGGAAAAATTTACCAAGAAGCCTTAGAAAACTTAGAAAAATTCGTTATCAAATAACAAGAAATGAACCTGTCTTTAAGCCATGAAAAATTTAAAATGTTGTTGACTGAAGGAGTGATTCTGGGACATCATGTTTCATCTAAAGGGATAAAATTCGATCCTGTGAAGATTGAGATCATCGTTAGAAT
>SNQJ01S0033622.1:14894-61461 GCA_010110895.2 Picea sitchensis | reverse complement strand
ATAATTTGGGTTTTGAATATATTTTTTTGAATGTGTTTTTTGCTTCATTTAAAAAAAAAAAAGTTTCCAAGATTTTGTCCTTTCTATTTATATATTTTTCAATGTAAATTTAAGAAGAAAAAAAAATGTTAGCAAATATTTTTTTAAGTGGCCATTTTGTATCCAATTTTGGATTTTTTTTTTTTGCATAGGGATCTATTCTCAAAACCACGGTTTCAATTAGGTTGAAATGAGTCATAATTTTAATGTTTAGAAAAAACATTTTTCTTTAGTTATCATCACTTTTTTATTTAGGTGTTAATTTTAAGGTTTTTCTAAGCTATTGTATGAGTTTTGAAGACCATGGTTGAAAAATGTTGTAATTTTGACCCCGTTTGAAAAAATGGTGCTACCGGTAGAACCACTTTTTGTTTTAGGGTTGATTTTCATGTTTTTTATGCAAAAATATGAGTTTTTTGGGCTAGAGTTCTCATTTTGTGATCACAGTTCTTATTAAGTTGGTAATATTTGTATGACCATCCATAGTCTAATCCCATGACTTGACTTACTCTCTTTCTCCTACGTCAGTTGTGGAGGGATTCGACGCTTGGGCACTTCACGCCTCTTTAATATCTATGCACGAGACCACCCAGAATTCCGAACTTCCAAAGTCCCGTAAGCTCACCACATAGGTCCAGCCTTCGAGTCTCTCGGTCTCTCTACCATACTACATCCTAGATCCTCCAGAGTCCTGAAGTCCTGGACTCCTAGTCACTTCACCAGCCATGTTGTCTAGGCGGGCATTATCATAGACTAACACGTAGGAGGGGTTGAGGTGACACATGTTATGTTCCAATGGGCCTATAGAGTATGTGACACACATGAATCTAGGTGACACATGGCACATCAAGCTGGGATCCACATCACCCTGGGTGTCGTCACTGCACCATGTCACCTCGGACTAACAGACTTCTAACATTCCTCAAATCTCACGGTTGAGATCTAGCCACGTAGATTTATAGATCTACGACTCTTGTCACCTCATGGATTCAGAATTTGGGAGTGTTGCGATGCAAACTCCTCTCATCTCCCGAAGTTCCCAATATCTGAACTAAAGGGACTAGCGCCACGCATCCTCGGTATATCGACGGTGGGGGAAATACCCGAAGGATCCCTCGATCTACGACTCTGGGTCCTTCTTGGCTCCGTCCTTTAGGGTTTCGGATTCCCAGTTTAGTTGGTAAGGTAATTTCACTTAACTACCCGGGGTACCATCTAACACCTATCAACCTTACAGGAAACTGAGCCTCCTGGTTACCTTCGGCCAGTAGAAGGATGGTAAGGTCAGTCATACTCTGAAGTCTCGAAATTCTGGAGCTCTGAACCCATGAGGACTTAGCTTCCTTAGGCTTAGCCTAAGGTCCCTAGGTATTGATCATATGGGTCCTCTCAAACGGATCTCGTCTGTTCGTCTTCCAAACTAAGAGACCTCCCCTATCAAGGCTTGAGCTTCACTATCCTTCCTGAGATTTATCATGAAATGGTTAAGGACTTGGACCTAGAGTCCCGACCGCACAACAACTAATTTGAGAGAGGTATCCTCTTCAGATAGACAGGTTCAGATCGACATGATATCTCTATCTCGGTTGTCTTACAAGCTCACGTCCTAAGAAGCCTCAAGAGCTAATCTTGGGCATACACACTATTAGTCAAAAGCATAAGTTCACAAGGAGATGAATGCCTACACATATTACAACCATTCCACACAAAATCCATTTATAAATACACATATATACATAAACTCATGCATTCATCCATTATTTCAGTTCAATACATAAAGTAGTAAAATACCTTTCAGAACTAGATAACGTGAAGCGACCGCTAAAAGGGGTGCTCGTTTCCACCCAACCATAGGCTCAGTCACTCCTAACGGATTTACCAATAGTCACCCCCGAGCTAGACGACGATGCTATACGATAAAATCCTTTATTCTATCTCAGCAACTGTATGGACGAAGGTTACTCTCTTCCTCCCGCAGTATCTTGGCAAGGGTTTACACAATACCAAGCAAGGAGGACCAACCTTGTTTATCAGCTTGTATCATAACACTCCTATCCATTTCCCTGCGACCAGAACGTTCATTCCTTAGTTCTTCCTTGAACCCAAGAGCTTAGCCTCTCGTCTCTATACTCTTCACAGGTCTTCATTTTCCCACCACACCTTCCTTTCTTTCCTTACTTAGCAAGATTGTGTGTGGCTCAAATTCCCAGTTTGTGGTCAGGTCTGAAAGACTTACAGATGGGTGATATGCCCCATCCCCTCATTAACTCTTGACGAGGTCTTCCCAACTACCATCCTGACTGTAATTCATTTATGGGTCAGAGGATTTTTTTGGTCCTGAGCAATTAAATCCAGTAAGGTACTGATTTGGTGGAGGTTAATGCAACCATTCCTGGTCCTCTTCACCATCTATTTCATATCATTCATGGTCTTTCTTAGTACACCCCCTTCCAATAGTCATGCAACAGTTATCCATTTTCTAGTAAATAATAGAATTTACATTCATTGACCTTTTATGCAAAGGTCCATCAAATCAAACATTCACACATATTGAGTTTTCCATAGTCTCTTGGCCAATATAGTTATATTTACAAATTGGGGAAAATAGGGTGTCGGATTTAAGGATTGACACTGGCTCCTTGTGGGGATAATCTTTCATGATGAAACCTTAATAATTTGCAGACCAATGCCTTTAGATTAAATTATATAGATTGTTTCTCAAAACCCTGGTTTGATTTTTCCCTATGCCAACTACTTGTTCATTAATAAATTTCACTACATATTTTAACTGCAAAGAAAAATGATAACACACTAATACTTCCATTGGTCCATGGAGTGTTATTATTGCATACTGAAAAATAGAGACTCAGCAAGAAAAAATTATTTGCAATGAGAATGAAATGCAACATGAAACTCTTTCAGGGAAGAAATACTGGAGATAAGCAAGGATCTACCCCATTCTCAATCCTTCCCTTCCAGAGAATACCTGAACAACTTTATCAAGACATCGTCATGAACAATGTTTAACTGATGCATAAGTTCATGAAAATGCAACAAATGTTAAGAAAGAATGTCCCAATATTCTCCCTTAAATCTCGGCAAACAACATTCACATTCTTCTCTAGTAGGCACAAAATTGGGAAACCTAGGTACTTTGGAAAAATCACAAAATGTATACCTCTGTGCCAAAATGACTTTCATTTCTTTTGAGGTTCTGGATCAATGGAGTCACCTATGGACTATTCCTTAATGGAATCATCAAGTGAATGATATGAATTCAAATTGATGTCCACTCATGTTCACCATCAAGAATAATATTTAGACATTGTCATTCTCCCAGGGAAAACAATTTCATTCCTTTCTCCCCGACAACGTCGCCAAAAGATGTTAGTCCCTAAAGTTTTACTTAACCGTTAAAGGGAAAGCTAGGGCATCATCAATTTATTGCAATGGTTTGTGTTTTTTGAGTCTATTTAGAGTTTTGAACTTGGTTTGAGGTTCAAACAATATGTAAAGAGTAATATTAATTTCTTATCACAGGAACAGGTTCTTATCACACTTCTCTTAGTAACTGGTTGTCAATATGATGAGTTAAACATGAGGTTTCAAAAATAGGATAGAGGTATGTGGGTTTTGTAATTTGTCCACTCACATATGAAATTTTTTATTTCTTAAATATTATTTAAGAATAATAAACATGTACTTGAACATAAAATAGTAAATGAATAAGTAATGAGCAAAATTTTCACTAACTCATATCATAAATAGAAAAGATGATCCAAAATGGATCTAGGAAGGTCTACAAATAAAAGTTCTCATAATCAGATGAAACAAGTACCATTGCATCTGGCTCATCGCGTTGATTTTGGCCATATATTTCTTTTTGCAAACGGACACCATATACAAAAGTTATGATGTTCTGAAGTTCTACACAAACAGAGAAAAGTCAACGGTCAAAGGGTGACGTGGCATGATTAGAGACTGACACATGGCACCTGAAAGAGTGGTGACATGACAGACGAAGGGATTGACACATGGAAAAGATTTCAGGCAAACATGTGGCAAGGCAGGTGACTGGACTAGTGGCTGGGTTGGTGACTCAGCATGTATGAGCTAATGGTGACGTGGCATGATCAGAGACTGACACATAGCCGCTGAAAGAGTGGTGACATGGCAGATGAAGGGACTGACACATGGAAAAGATTTCAAGCGCAAACATGTGGCAAGGCAAGTGACACATGGAAAAGATTTCAAGCAAACATGTGGCAAGGCAAGTGACTAAACTAGTGGCTGGGTTGGTGACTCGACATGTATGAGCTAATGGTGGCTCGACATGTGGCCCAATGCAGTGGTGCCACTTGGCACTCTGATTAGGCCAAATGGGCCTTGGAAAATTATTGGGAAGAGTCGAACTTGCAACCTTTTGAGCACAAAGGACTCTACTCCATTCGCTAACCACTATGGCAATGTTGGTGCTTGCTATGTCGTGTAGTATATTATTAATTATTGAAATATGGTTGTTCGTTGACCGACCATTAAATGTATTGACACTTATATGATATATGTTATAACCAACATAACCAAATATCCAAATATCGTGCCTAAATCCAAATTTATGCCTTATCACATGCCAAAATACCATAAATTATGCCACAAAGATATATATTGGTTGGAGATATTATTATATGGTTGTTTTTAAAAACCATATATTTTATACCTTATTAAGTTATTAAAAGCATCGAATTCCAAGGAAGATTTTAACCATATTTAAAATCCAAAACTCACATTCTATTACCCATAATGGCAATGAATTACAAAAAGTGTTTTGGTTGTAATTATATGGTTTAAATAAACCATATATGGCTATGTTATGCCAAGTGGGTCAAAGCCCATAAAGTGAGAGATTAGAATCATATGAAAAGTGGTTCGAAACTTTGGATAATGGTTATTTTTAACCATATTAAAAATATTCATAACATATTTTATGCCAAGAGTTGAGGGTGGTTGAGATTTGACTCGACCTTTTTCTTTTTAAACAAAGATTTACCATTTGACTATGGGCCATATTGATGTTAAAATATGTCGAACATAAACATTTATGTAGAGAATCCAGTGAACTATAGGCCATTTCTGGGATCTACACTCGGTCTTTTTCAATGCCGCCAGTTGCATTGGATTTCTGAGGTTAAGTAGAACACAGTGAGACCAGTATGAAATTTATTTGATGTAATTTTTATGTATATATTGAGCATTTGAAGAAATTAATAAGAAAGCCTCACCCATTGAGACAAAGGCTCGGAGACATAGGAAACCTTGCCGAACTTCGTTATCAAGCATGGTGTTATGGTTTGTTATTCCTTATGTCTATTTTATGTTATGTATTGTTTAAGATGGCTGCAACATTATTTCATTAAAAACTCCTTCCTCATTTAATTTTTTGAATGGTATTTTAACACATGCTTAAAACTTAGCCAAGTCTTTAAAGATAATTTTCGGATCAAGTGGTATCAGAGCAAGTTGACGATTGGTTTTTGAGTTTGCATGATTACCAGAGAAAGGTTGAATCATGGTGAAGGCGAGCTTTTTGAAGAGAATCCCGAGATTAGATCGAGAAAGAGGACTTCTCAAAGTGAGAACATGACATCGAAAGAGGGACTTTCTCATAACAAGATAGAGTTTCAAAAGACTTTCTTCACCATGTCAGAGATGGTAAAGGTTTTATACAATGATTACCTGGAGCGGAATAGACCGATTCTAGGTGAATATTCAAAGGCCAAAAGTGAAGAAGGAGAGGATCCTCCTAAATCTCCTCCTTCACCTCCTTCTTCTCCATCAAATTCTTATTCTTCAAGTACAAGTTCCAAATCCACCACAAGAAAATATTCCCATAAACATAAACATGATATGCCTTTACTAAAGCTTGATGTGAAGTTTGAATTACCCATGTATGATGGTGAAGTTAATGCAAAGAAGCTTGATTTTTTGCAGTGTGCAACAAATCAAGGATGAGGCAACTCAAATAAAGTTGGCATCGCTTCGTCTTGCAGGCACAACACTCTTCTGGTGGCAAAGAAAGTTGCAAAATGGCACACAACAAGTGGGTAATGTATTTCCATCATGGAAAGGTTTTGTTTCTACACTTAGAAAATAATTTTATCATTTGGGTTATAAAGAGAAGGCTTTAATTGAATGGAAAAGTCTTAAACTAAGAAAGAGACAAACAGTGAAAGAATACATAGATGAATTTCGTAAGATGGAATTAATGTTAGACATTCTATTACATACCCATGAAACTTTTATGAAGTATATAGGAGGTTTACATGCACATATTTGTAACATTGTATTTATGTTTGAACCTACTAATCTTGATGAGGTTTATGTTCAAGAAACATACATTGAGGCAGGGATAACAGGAGTTGGTGTATCAGGGGGATCATCTTCAAGAAAAGAGGACAAAAGGAAGGGGAATGGAGAGAAAGAAAATCCAGTGACAAGAAGGGAAGAGAAGCTCTCTTGCAAGCATTGAAAGAAATAAAGGAACGATGATGACCATTGCTGGAAATTGCATCCCGAGAATATACCAAAGTGGTTCAAAGAGAGGAAATGGAGGCAAGCATCTGCAACAACAACATGACCAACAGACTTGGGATCAGATTCAGGTGATGAGACTAAAATCACAACAGTTGGTTTGATAGGTAACATTGGTGATGGATATGATTCTAGAAGTAAATTGTCTCACATAAGGGTCATAATGAAGAATACTAAGGTTGACACATTGATAGATAGTGGATCTCAATCTAACTTGATTTTAGAGGAAGTGGTTAAACAATTGGGATTAAACACTCAGATGAATCATAAACCTTACTCATTTAAATGGATAAGCAACAATCATAATTTGCACATAACAAAGCAATGCACTTTAAAGTTTTCAATTTCATATAAGTTTGTGGATGAGGTAACATGTGACGTGGTGCCACTCAATGAATGTGGAATGGTCTTAGGTAGTCCTTATTTGTATGATCGCAAGGCAATCTTCTACAGGGAACATAATCAATATCACTTAATCAAGGAAGGAAATGAATATGTTGTACATTCTCATCACTTAAAATCAAATCAATCTCTACAAACAATGGAACAATTTTGGAAGGAAGCTCAAGCAAGCAACACACCTATAATTGTGACAAATCAAGCAATTGATATTAAGCATGAACATGAGATGATTTTAGAATGGAAGTTCAATCATATTTTGCTTCAAGATAAGTTGATGTCGTGCAAGTAATACAAACATATCAGCTCATTTGCAGTCACATTTATGATGTTATCATTGCTAATGTTTTCAACATGGATGGTAGTGGCTTTAGTAAAATGTGATAGAGTACAAGTGGCTAACAATATGTTGTCAGTTGTCATAGTTGTTTTGCAATTGATCTTTATGAGACAGGTGCATAGGACAAAGTTTAAAGATAGAGAGCAAGTGGGGTGTCCTATCTCACACTTGATGACTGGTTAGTATCCTTTTGGAGGACCAAAAGGTCTTAGTGGGGAGGCATGATCCAAAATGGATCGAGGAAAGACTAAAAATTAAAGTTCTCGGAATCCGACGAAACCAGTGCCATTGCGTCCAGCTCGTCGCTCTGATTCCGACCATATAAATATTTTTCGCAAACAAACACCATATGAACAAGTTATGATGTTCTAAAATTCTACACAAACAAAGAAAAAGTCAATGGTAAAAGGGTGGCATGGCATGATCAGAGATTGACACGTGGAAAGTGACATAGTGGTGACATGGCAGAGGCAAGGACTAACACGTGGTAGATCTATCAGGAAGACATGTGGCAAGGTAGGTGACTGGACTGGTGGCTGGGTTGGTGACTCAACATGTATGAGCCAATGGTGGCTCGACACATGGCCCAATGCAGTGGTGCCACATGGCACCCTGATTAGGCCAAATGGGCACTGGAAAAAAATTGGGAAGAGTCGAGCTTGCAAAATTTTGAGCACAAAGGACTCCACTCCATGAGCTAACCATTATGGCAATGTTGGTGCTTGCTATATCGAGTGGTATATTATTAGTCCCTGCCATGGGACTATAGCAATGAGTTTGCTTTTGATGTGACATTAATTTGCCTTTTACCATAAATTTTTGTATGCAATGTAATGTTTAACATAGGAAAACAAATATATATTTTTGGATATAATAAAAATATTTGTGTTTCTCATTTCTAAGTGGTTGATAGAATTGAAGTGTTATTGCTCCCTTCACGTCTTTCAATATGTAGAATTAATTACATAATCAATGAATTTCACCAATCAACACATCTAAATATAAAAAGTTGTACTATGTATTTATTATTATGCATTATTATATTTATATTTTATTTATTATCTAATATATTATTTCTTATTATATTTATAATATATTTATTATATTTATATTATATTTATGAATATTATAGTTCCATTCAGCTTATGGTTCATTATACATTTTGAATAACAAACAACCCTCAATTATTATCTTTTGACAAAAAATATTCATTTCTTGTGCATTTAGTTATATTAAGTTTCATTGTTCAACATGTATTTCCCAACTAACTCGGCAGGGACTGCGTTGCCATGCAACCCTTGTTAATTATTGAAATATGATTGTTCATTGACCAACCATTAAATATGATGACACTTATTTGATATATGTTATAACCAACCTAACTAAATATTGTGCCTAACTCTAAAGTTATGCCATATTACATGCCAAGATAGCATAAATTATTCCACGAAGATATATAATGGTTGGGGATATTATTATATGGTTGTTTTTGAAAACCATATATTTTATCCCTTATTAAAAACATCAAATTCCAAGGAAGATTTTAACCATATTTCAAACCCCAAACTCATATTTTATTACCCATAATGGAAATGAATTATAAAAAGTGTTTTGGTTGTAATTATATAGTTTAAATAAACCATATATGGTTATGTTATGCCAAGTGGGTCAAAGCCCATAAAGTGAGAGATTCGAATCATATGAAAAGTGGGTCGAAACTTTGGATAATGGTTATGTTTAACCATATTACAAATATTCATATCATATTTTATGCAGATTTTATGCCAAGAGTCGATATTGAGATTGGACCACTCAACCTCTTTTTTTTTTAACCAAAAGATTTACCATTCATTCGAGGGTGGTTGAGATTTGACCACTCGCTTCTTTCTTTTTAACCAAAAGATTTATCATTCGATTAGGGGCCAGATTGATGCTAAAATATGTAGAACAAAAACTTGTATGCAGAGAAGTCAACGAACTAGCTAAACTTTGGAGGTCATTTTCAGGAGCTACACTCAGTCTTTTTCAGTGCCATCAGTTGCATTGGATTTCTGAGGTTGAGAAGAACATAGTGAGACCAGTATCAAATCCATTTGATGCAATTTTTATGTACATTTTGAGCAGTTGAAGAAATTAATAAGAAAGCCTCCCCCACTAAGACAAAGGCCCAGAGACATAATCAACCTTGCTAAACTTCGTTATCAAGCTTGGTGTTATGGTTTGTTGTTACTTATGTCTATTTTATGTTATGTATTGTTTAAGATGGCTGCAACATTATTTCATTAAAACCTCCTTCCTCATTTAAGTTTTTGAATGGTAATTTAACACATGCTAAAAACTTAGCCAAGTCTTTAAAAATCATTTTCGGATCAATAGATCAATTTGCATTTTGCAAAAATAAACATACAGTCAAGTAAGACAAGCAATAATAGAAGATAGAAGAGAAATCTGACCATCAAATAGCCATTTCAATTAGTGAAAAATGAAACATACTCCAGTACCTACTGATAGAAACATAGTTTTGATATCTCTTCTTTTACCACAAATTTCTCCTTCTGCAGAGTTTATATAGAAAAAGTACATAATTATCAACATCCAAAAGAAATGGATCTAAAACCCTCCCCATCCATCTTTAGTTTACTATTTAAAATAATCGAGGAGATAAGATATGATATCCAATTTGAATTTATGAGGTGGCTCATCAAATGTTGTCTATGAGTTATTTTAGGAAAAGAAATATGGAAAATTATTGAAAAATAGGGTCCAAATATCTCTTCGTATATCCAAAACCATGATAGTTGTGTAGAACCTAAGAGAGGTTTTTGTGAATGGGCCCATTTCCAACAAAAACCTCTCCTTGTTTCCAAAAGTTCATCTCCATCTTTTCTGTATATTCCTAGGGATTCATTTTTTTGAGAAACGACTCGTGTTATAACTAATTTGGCCCATTTTAGAAGTGGGTTTTCAACATATTTCTCAAATTCTTCATGTTTTTCTTGAGATATTCTTCATAAGTTGACTACTAAAACAATTAGCTAGAGGAAAATTATGGAATTTTTTGTTATAGCTTAGTATTCCAGAATTCAAGTGCCATTTTTTCTTGATTCATCTCTTTGACAAGAACCTGTAATTTCTTGATTTTCTGATTCAATTCATCCTCTATCTTCATTTTATATTCCTCGTGGAATTCCTCTGGTACAGGTTGATTTAAATTTATTGACAATTTTTGTCTTTCTTTTCCTTGTTTCATGTTTGTGTACTTTTGAAGATGAACCTATAGTAATCTCCTCTTCTGTAGAATTTTTTGGAGTATAGATTTCTTGTATGTTTGGACCTGGCAGCTCATATATCGCTGGGATATAAATTGGATCTTGCTTTATCTTAGCTTCATAATTCACTATTTATGTCATTAGCAATTATTTATTTGTTCTCCTTATTTTCTATGGGGTTTTCTCTTCTACATCATCATCAAGAATAATCAGATTGTCCTTCTTCAAAGAAGGCTTGAATAAGGCTTTGGAATTTAGCCTTAGTTTATTGGTTTCCCTGGTTTTTGTCCTGATTTGGTAATCCACAACTTGTTTTCCCTTTTCAATCTTTCCATTTCTTTTATCAGTGATTTTGTTTACAGGTTCATCATGATCTTCTGTTTCAGGTTCCAACTTGATTCCTCTCAGCTGCTCTGCTATATTTTTTTCCATCCTTCTCCTTCATCCATTTCTGTGGTATGCCCTAGCTCTAGTTAGGGTTTTGATGTTTTGGAAAAAAAAAGTGATTAGCTAAATCAACGGGAAGCTTATCCTTTTTCCACCACCTTTTTCCACATAAATATAATTTATATGCAGTTGCAATAGAATACTCAGTAACACTTATCAACACATTACTAATTATTGTCTTGTAGCCATCGAAATGTTGTGTGAAAAGCATGGAGATATTTTCATGGTGACCTTGGAATGTGGTACAAAACTCATACCAACCTATGTTCTTGAACTTTTGCTTCACTTCAAGATAAGATTCTAACAATTCGTCCCCCTTTGTCTCTAAACGAGTGACCTATTCTCCTTTTTTGGGAGTCATTCTCCTAGTTACCTTGCAGAATATAGGGTTTAAGACTGAGGGTTGTTCTAGAATTTTCAGGGAAATCGAATGATATACAAGATATTAATTTTTCTGCGGAACAATGGTTAGACCATGATATAGATATTAATGAAATTCCAGATTATAATTTTTGGTGTTATTAAAATGTGGCTTGAAACCCTGATCTGATGTGAACCTTGGAAGGTACAAACACGATCTCTCTAGATCATCCTCTCGATCCTTATTATGATGAAATCATAATTTTTTCACATTTCTAAGTCTCTTGCATAACTCACAACCACTGACATGATTTTTCGGGATTGAACATGTTCATAGCAATGATGATTTCAGGTGCTACAAGAATAATGTTATTCTCGTAGCGCCTTTCAAATTTTTGAATTTAAATGAAAGTTGGCTCTAATTATGATGGAATATAGTTTTCTTATCTAAAATTCAAACTTTATCTAACTAATGCATGATAAAAATGCCAAAGAAAATAAAAACACTCCCAAGTCATAGAAGAAAAGGGTCATAGGGGAAAATTGATACTAGGAAGAAGTAGGATATGGGGAATTGTTAGGTAAATAGTCATGAACATATTTAAGGAATAACAGTTCCCATGATGAGCCTTTGAGATAGGAAATAATTGGGATGATCGCTATCAATGTAAAATAATTACAATGGGAAAACACATGAGCATTAACGTTCAAGCGTAGTATCTCTTGAGATAGAACCCATTAGTAGATTCATTCTAAGAATCCCTTGGTAGTCAATCCACATACTATTCAACTCAAAGAAAAGTAAAAAAATGTGATACATGTCATCCTATGGTATATAATATATAGTCATGGATTTAAAAAAGGCCTCTTCCAAAGGAAAACCTATTTCCATGAAAGCATCTTCATTGAAGGGATTAACAACCTAGGTGGTGAAGGATACTAACCATAATCTATATGAGGATAGAGAATGTGATTAGAGATAGAAAAGTCTCCTAATGGAAATTCATGATAGTTGAAGTACAAAGACGCATCGATAGTGGGATTAGGATAAAGAAGAAAATCATAGTCCCTTAGACCGATAGGGGGAAGGAAAGGTTCTCATTTCTCCATTGGATAAATTATTCAATAAATTGCTTAGACATGGTCTTGAGAAGTGGACCATGAATGTAATGATTCTTTCTCAGAAGAAAATGATAACCAATGATAATATGCCATACCACCTTCATCATACACAATATGTGTTTTTAAGGGGTTTGTGAATGAATATTCATCTCCAAAGATAATCCATTGAAATTCTTCATTCCCGATCGTACTAAGTTCCAGGAGGGAATAAGATCAATGATGAAAGTCCTCCCAGGTTCATTTAGGCCTTGTCCCTACCTTAAGAATAGCTTTGTAGGAAGGAAATACTTGTTGGCACCCAACGTTTTGGGTAAATATCACATGCGCTCACAAATGAATTTATGCACTCGATTCATTTTTTGTGCACACTATAACAACTATGCAATGGGTGACATGAGGCAGGCATGCCAGTATGAGATTTTCCAATGCGTGCTAGTTCACATTTTATGATGCACACCTGAAATTAAGAAGATCATGCATGCATGCCAGAATAAATAAAAGAATCTTAGAGAAATCTTCCTGGATGATTACTTCAAGCAGCATGAGAGATCATGGAGTAGTAAGGGGATGAGCTGAAAAAGTAGTTAATATTTCCATGACTCCAAAGAGGCTATGTGGAATACAAGTGGTTGATAAAAGTGTGCAGGAGTGGTAGTAAATAGAGAGAGTGGAGAATAATTGAAAGTGACAGAGTACCAGAGCAGAGAAGAAGATAAAAGGGAGCAACGATGACAAAACAAGAGTTACTTAGTTGACCAGTTAGTCAACTAGTTGATCACTCATGTTCTAAGAATATTTTCGATATGTTTTGTAATTTATCTGGTTGCAAGTATGTTTTGGCAATATTTGTAGAGTCTAAAAGAAAGCACATGGATTTATGTACTGAAATACTTGGGGAAGGTATAAGGGCACAGGGCATTGTTTCTGTCAGTTAATGAATATTTTGGTTTATGTATGTGACTGGTTGAATGAATATAATAAAATGTGTATTCATTCATGCTCTATGATGTGTTGATCATGTGTCCAATGAATGCATGTGTGGTTTTTACATGTTGTTATTTTTTTATCTTGTTGCAATGGAAGGTATGAATTCCAACCCAAATGGATTCTTGTGTAATTAATCCTTCATCACCAACACAAGACCATATGGTCTCTATTATTCTCATGGCATCGTGGGTGATACCTTCCTCAGTTTTTTTCTAAGGATTGATATGCCAAAGCCTTCGGAATGTTTTTGGTAAACTCTAGATGAACCATGCATCATCAATCCCCCAACATTAATAAGGATACATCCAGGTGAGAAGCCAACAAATGGTTTCGTTATTGGGACCTTAAGGTTTTTTATTGAATGATGAAGGTAGAGAATGAGGTAGTATCCATCTCGAGAGGAAATTCAATATTGGTTGACTACGAAGGAAGATGATTTTTCTCGGTGAGAAAATCAAGGTCTAAATTCCAATGTGGAGTGTTGGAACGCAATGGTAAGACTCAAGGTTCAACATTAATTCACTTACAAAACCCTTAAGATATTGGCCCTTTAGGCATCACCCGTAATAGGTGAAGTTTCACCTGAGGTATCTATGGGGACTGTAGTAACCAGGTTTCTTGTAGTCATGTAGGAATGTGAGGCATTCATTCTAGCCATCCTACTTAACATTCCTTCATTTTACCATTCATTATTTTCACAGAACCACTACAACCAATGACATATTTTGGTTAACCATTCATACATTAATTATGTGCAATAACTAGAATAATAAACAAAAACATCAAAGCACATCACAGAGACACCATATTTTAACGTGGTTCACCCAATATGGGATACATCCACAATGATAGGCTTATTATATTATTATTCAACATAATATCTTACAAAAGGTGCCCACTGTGCTCATACATGATATCTCAGTTCTACCCAGAAATTGCCTTGTTGTTTGTGAATACAATGCACACTTAGATCCACTCACACACCTATCAGACACACTATAAGTTCTATTTATCACATATCATCAACTCATACTTATCCTGACTTACATATTTCACATCTCATAAGCTCCTACAACACTACTACTCTTCATTCTTCCATCACATACATATTTATACATTAAAAATAGGGCTTAGCATGTTACAAAATGGACCAAAAGGCCTAACTAACTTCCTCCTTTCATGTCCATTAAACCTTGAAATTGTGTTATCTTCCTTCCTTTCTTCCACGCATGCTTCTCCTTAGTCGACTTGTCTAGAAGTTTTCTCCTGTGCGATTCCTAAACTGGTCCCAAAATGTCCTCCTCCAACACACCCCCAACACTCACCTATGGCTCGTATCAAGCCACTTCATGCCTTCTTCCATGTTGCAATAAACTTATCAAACATTTCTCTTGAAGTCATGACCTTTTCCTTTAATTGTGTTTCTTACTGCAAAATTCCCTCTATTGTCTCTACAGTAATGTGGGTCTTTAGCTTCTCTACACTCTCTTGCAATGCTTCATTCACTATTCCTTGCACAACTACAAGTTCATGTCTTACCCAGAACACTTCCTCCTGCATTTTAATCGTCTGTGTATGAGCCTATTATTCTTATCTCATTTGTTTTATATATAAGTACAACTTACTATTTTTCGTGATTGCAACCATATTTTGTGTTGATGGTAGAGTGATCATCGTTTCTTTAAAAAATTTCACCCTCTATTGTGCATCCTACAACTTTTTCTCCATTTCTTGCAACTCTGCACATTCTATTAGTCGATTCCATACTTGTGTTCTTTCTTCATACAACTTGTAACACTCCTCCAAACTATTGATCCTTTCCACTTTTTTCGTCGTTGTTTTTTCCCTCTGCTTCCTTTCTTGAGGAAGAGAACTTGGCCTAGTGTGCACTTATAAGTCTACTATCTTCAAGTGCAATCCTTGAATGGATTCACTAATATTCAAAACTTGATCTTCTAATAGGGAACATACTTCTATTGGGACCTCTAGAATGTCTCTATAAACCTTTTGGATTTCCTACTGTACCCTTTCTTATTTATGTTTGGCCTCGTCCCACTCCATCATAACTTTGTTATATTCTATTTGCAACTCTGCCTTATTATTTGTCACTTTGGCCAATGCCATCACCATCAAATCTCTGTGCAAATTTATCTCTTGCATAACACTTTTCCACAAAAAATTTAATACATTCATCGACAATTGCGACAAGACTAAGTCAATATCACTTAATTCTTGTGTTTTATCTTGCATCTCCGTCGACAAGAATTCTATAGCCCCTTGTGATATCTTTATCATTTGGTACTCCACTGATACTTTTTCTAAGTGAGAGATCGTCGGTCTTGCTTCTGTAATACTCGGTGTACTCTATGTTCATGTTAGAAGATGCTCTCTGACTGTTGGGAGGGAATGCCTAGAACATCTTAGTTATTGCAATGTTTTTTATTTGGTTGGTAGGTGTGTTATCACATGAAGTTGTCAAGGGTTGCAAGTGATAGCCATGAGCACGGAAAAATAGGTGGATGCATTTTTCAACAATAGATATCCCCTGTGCAGTTTGATTTAGCGCCATCTCTAAGCACGGTTTGAAGGATGTTATAGTTGGCAGGTGGATAAAATTTAGCAGGGGTGATAAAATAATAGGTGCGCCCAGATCCCAGATCTCGACCAGATCAATGACCACGCTTCATTTCGGTGCTGCAACATTCTTAGGAGTTAAAATCCTTGAGTGGGCCGAAATCTAAACCACTCTATTGCGGGAGAGCTACATGGCGAAAGGTGGTGAGTTTCAGGCCCAAAAGTAGTGTGGGTCCAAACCGCTTTCGATGGACCCGAAATCACGTGCTCATTCAATGTCAAATCCAATAGCAGTAAGTGGCCTTCTCATAGTTTTCAAGCCTCATCTCGATCCATAGGAGAAATAAGTTAATGAACAAGGACTGGTAGTTGAAACCTCGGCTCACTCCATAAATAGAAGCCATGGAGGGTCTAGTCGTGGAGACAAAACTGTAAGCTCGAGGTACTATGATGGAAGGGTTTTCCTGCAGGCCCATGCTAATATGAGCTTGCATCTGACATAAGGATACACACATGATCTGAAAGAAATATGCACAGATGAAAATCCTTGGACATGATGGGAAACTCGCTCTCCTAGTAGTTGTCCATTGTTTTGATGATAAATACATCAGTTGAAGAATATGTTATGGTCGATGGTTGAGCAGAGCTCCCTATTTGTAATAGTTTGATAGCAGATTTTTTCTCTGGTTAAGTATGATACCTGAGACTCTCTTATTAATAGAAGTCAATTTCTTTCATCATATTGTTTCCTCTTGTGTTGAAACACTCATGCATGGATGATCCAAATGAGATGTTGTGGTTTTATTGTAATGGTGTTTTGATTATAATGTTGCTATGATCTATTTGAGTATTTTCTTTCACTGTCATGTTTCCTCTTATACTGAAATGCTCGTGCATGGATGATCCATGTGAGATGTTGTATTTATATTGTAATGGAGGTTTGATTATAATACTTCTGTGATATATTTCAGTATCTTAAACTTAAGTTCAAGATAGCTCTTGTGCTTGAGTTTTTCTGCACCAAGCTGCTTGAAGGTCGGATGCTCATGGAAGACTTGTCCACTTTCCTCACTAAGTCTTCCCCCTTCACACCTTTAGCCTTAAACCACTGACTGAAGTTAATGAGAACCTCATTTTCTTATGCATTTCTAGCCCAGTTTTCTGCGTTTAAACATTCTTATGCTGAACTTTGTCCATTTGACCTCCAATCATAAACCTTCCTCCACAAAAACTTTGATGGGTGCTAGGATTATCCTCCTACAATATGAGGGTGACTCTTAGTGCTAAAGTTCTTGGCACCATTTCCGAGGAACGAATTGAAGACATTTCCCTTGGATTGAATGAGAAAGAAATTTTGATTATGAAGGTGCATCAAAAATCAATACCTTGAAGATTGCAACTTGCACCTGGTGACTCCACTGTTTCATTTGTGGCTCCTAGGGGCAAACACATGAGGTCAAATCCATAGCTACCTTTGGAAACATCTGAAGCTGAACTAGAGAATATTATCAATAAAGGAAATACCTCTCAAGAAGGAATTTCAGTTGTTGTACGAAGTGATTCTGGTAACTTACACGATTCTTCTTTTAAAACTCTGGGAGTTGTATCCAATTTTCCTTTTATACCATCTGTTGGAGTTTCCAAAAGTTTAGATTTTGAAATATTTCCTGTTTAAATCCCCCCTTCTAGTCTTCATTTGGAAGGAGAAATTTTTGAAACTTCAGTTTCCCCTAACATTGTAAAGTGGTTTAGACCCATGAGCTTAGAAGATTTTCCCATTTTGGGTTTTCCTACTTCTCCTACTATCAATGTTGTTGTAACTAAAGAGGGAGGAACTTATTTTCCTTTGAACCCTATACCATTCTCCTCCAACACCCAATTGCTTCCCCTTTCCCCTAGAAACACATTTGCATTCGCACTTGTCCAAACTCCCTCTCCCCATGGTTCTCCTACAGTTCACATCCCAATGGTAGGCACTAATCTTGTGAGAAACATAATGGATGCCATAGTGGATGCTATATATTCCCCTCTTGTTTCACCTCATCCTATGAATTATCTCCCAGTTGGAGACTACCTTAAGTACATTCCCAAGTTCACAGGGGAGGAAGACATAACTGCAGAAGAACACCTTTCAATTTTTTATAGTTATGCAGATAATCTTAACATTGAAAATGAAGATGTATGGATGAGAGTTTTTGTACAGAGACTTGATGGTGAGGCTAGGAAATGGTTTTAGGGGTTTTAATCCTGGATCTATTGTTGGGATTGAAGCTCTAGATGATTCATTCTTGAGGCATTGGGGGGATAAAAAATATTTTCTTTATTATATTACAAAATTTGGGTCACTTAAGAGGAAAGAGGAGGAATCTATTTCATACGTATCAAAAAGATTTAATAAGATGTACAATAAGATTTCCATTGAAATAAATACTACAAAAAACTCCGCCAAGATTACTTATGATAGTGCTTTTGACCATGAGTTTTGCCTCCTTTTGAGAGAAACAAGAGCTACCTCTTTAGCTCATATGAAAGATGAAACCCTTGAAGTAGAGTCTAATATATTGGCAGTTGGAAAACTTAGGATTAAATCTGATAGAGATAGAAGAGAGGGTAGGGTTGAATCTTCAACCTTTGTTTCCTCTGTTGCCCACCCTTAAGTGGATGAATTGACAAAACTGTTAAAATCACTTTCTGTATAAATGGAGAAAATGGAATTTGATGGAAAGTAAAGCTATAGGAACCCCTAGAATGATGACAATAGGGGAAATTTTAGAAGACCCAATAATCTTCCTCAGATCATCCAAAAATATCAAAGAAATAGGAACATGGATGATAAAAAAATCCAAGCTCCTCTCCAAAATAACCTGGTTATTGATGAAGAAGAAGAGGAAGAATATGTTGATCATGAAATCCATTGTCTTGGTGACACCTCTTCATCTCCTCATTTAACCCAATCTGTATATGAAGAGTCTCTCATGGATATCCAACTAAATGAGTTGAGCAAAGGGGAAAGGACTAGTGGCAATCCAAATAGATACAACCTTAGTTCAAAGAGGAAATAGGGGAATCCTGACATTTCTGATCAGCCTACTAGAACAGAGAATCCTGCTAAGGGTGTGGCAGCTAGAAGCAAAGAAAAAAAGGCACAAAAACTCCAACCAGTGGTTAAGATCCCTACCCCAGAAGTTAAGGAGATTTTGAAGCCTCCCTCCTTTTTTATCTTTGAGAATGAGATTCAAAAGATTAATATCCCTATACCTTTTTTGGAGCTAGTTAAGAATGAGGATTTCAAAAGGTACATTTCAAAAATGTTGCAGCCTGAACCTTCATCTCATCTCGTAGATTCATTCAACCTCCAAGATGAAAATCCAACTATCATACTAGGACCTTTGGTAGAGGATAAGGATGACTCTTCCTCTCCTTTCTATACATCATTGAACATTCATAATAAATTGTTGCATAATTGTTTGATGGATTCAAGGGCATATCATAATCCCATGCCTAAGACTGTCATGGATGATCTTGGGTTGGAGGTTACAAAAACCTACCATGACCTATACTCATTTGATTCCAGGAAGGTGAAGTGTCTTGGGGTTATCAAATACCTAGTTGTATTCCGTGGAAGGTGAAGTGTATTGGGGTTATTAAATACCTAGTTGTTTCCTTGTTCCAATTGCAAATGAAAAGTGTGGTCATGGATATTGTGGTAGTCAACGTCCCCCCTAAGTTTGGGATTCTCTTGTGTAGATCTTGGATCAAAATACTAGAGGGAATTTGCATATGGATCATTCATATGCCATCATTCCTAATTTTTGGGGGGAACATAAAAGGATTTATAGGGAAACACAACTTGCTTAAATTATTAGTCATGAAGCAAATCCTACATGTTATCACTCCAAGAAAATCCATAGGGTTGTAGACTAAGGATGTTTGGTAACTTAAAAATAATGCGTAGGTATGCTTGGAACAATGGGATTACTTCAATAATTAATGTAATAGACAACTCATCATACATTCAAATGAAACAGTGCTTTCAGAAAACAATGATCAGATCAAGTAATTTCAAAGGAGAGGATGAAGAACACTAATCTTGATTACCAAATACAACTAGGTGTAGGGATTAATACAAGATAGGAAGAAAATCCTTCACTTCAAGTCTATGAGATCAATAAAGAGATGACAGTCTTTATAATCTAAGATAAACTAAAATAAAGTACAGAAAAGGAAACATGAATATTTCTGATATTGAAAACGAAAGGAGACTGTAATTTTATTATGCAATAAGAGTCTATACAGTAGAAAAAAAATGTATTCCCAGTTTGAACCCTTGTCTCTTAGAAAATCTAGGCATTTATAGCCTTTTACAATCAATTTTTAAGATCCTGAAAACTTGGATCTGTATCTAAAAATAGAAAATCAAATTAACTAAGACAATCGATAACAAAGACTAGTGGCTAGGCTAACATTCGAACTGTCTTCTATATCAAAATTTGACATCTGTACTTCATCATCTTCTAGAATCTGTTGTGTCATGAAAAAGTTAAAGGCACCTATCTTCGTAGCTGGATTTCTTCAATTACTCATAGTCAAAACTTGAGGAGACCGATTTAGCATGTGGTTTTCAAACTCTCCACGAATCTCTGATGCTGAGTATTTTATGACTAAGTAGTTAATCCTTTAATTCTCTGGAACTTCTTTAAATCCTTTGAAAAATGCCCTATTCCATCTTTAGCTTTCAAATTTTTTTTTTGTGCTTTCACCAGCTAACTCGCCTCATGATTCGCTGGTTAACTGGTGAAAGCTCTGCCTTTCACCAGCTAACTGGTTGTAAATTTATCCTTTGCATTGGTGAAAGCTCTGCCTTGGCCAAAAAGGAACTTTCACCTCCAAAAATGTTGTTTTATCAAAAACTCAGCATGTCTCTACCTTATCTCTTTGCATATTCACAGCAACCTGGGCTAGAACTTGCAGATATGGATGTGACTTCTGTTTTTGCTTCAATTTTCTAATCTTCCTCTTAAGGCGTTTTGCTAACCACCATAGAATGTTATAATCTTTGGTGATTTTCTTCTTTCTCTTCTTGTCCTTGACACTTTCACGAGCCAGCTTTTCAAATGAAGCATTTGTTTCTGCGAAATTATCAGACAGAGTTTTGTATCTCTCCTTAATTACTCTTTCTAAAACCTCCTGTTGAGCAATCACTTCTTTAAGTTGCTTGATTTTCTGTGATTTCTTTGACTTTGTGCTCTTTGATGTTTCACCTTCATCAGTGTGAGTAAAAGTCTCACAATCCTGTGCAAATTCCATGGAGTGTTCAGGGATTTTAATGGCTGGACTTTCATCTTCTTGCTCTGGCTCTATTTCTGAGTCTATGTATGGTAGATTCAGGATATTTGTCTTATTTTCTGTAGGCTGCTCTGAAGTGGTTTCAAAATATAACTTTTTCTTTGACCTGTGAGACTTTATGCCAAAAATCCTATCTTCTGGTGGTCTTGGGAGAGTTCTCCTCTTCCTCGAGCTACTCTGAGGAGTTAATTGCCTTTTTCCAACTCTCTTCTGCTCATTCATGGGCTGCGTTTGGGTTTCAAAACCTTCCCAAAAAAGAAAATGTTTCCAAGTCCTTCCCCTTTGTCTTAGTTCCTCCAGGATTATCAATTTGATTAGGCCAAAATGACAAAGAGTGTTTTTCATACTTAGAGGTTCAACCCTAATCTTTTTACAAACTTTAGTTAAGCTTTTGTGCAAGAAGAATGGTAAATTTAGGAGAGTTTTCCTTGTAAAATGGTCTAAGAGCTTGAAATGGTATAGCATCAGCTTGTCATACCTTCCTTCTGAGGTTATATAGAGTTGGATTCCCTTGAACAGGTCCTACCATTCATCCTCCAAATGAGAAACTGGCATGCTTTTCTTCCATGCAACATTTCTAAATTCTTCCTTAAGATATGCTCTGAAATTTAGATTCTTGGTTGTTGTTGTTTTGAACCAACTCTCGCCTGATCTAGGTAAGTTGGTTTCTGTAGCAATGGAGGCTTCATCAACTATGATTTCTAAAGACCCGACATGGGCTTTATTTCCATCATATGATTTAGCAAACACTTCAGTTGTTGTTTGGTGGCAATCATCCTGTAACTTCTCAACATATCCCATGCAGCCTGCGTATGAGAAGTGTTTTTGTACCTCTGGATGTGCTTGTAAAAAGGACAGACTGTCTAATTCTTTCCTTAACAATGAACCTCTTCGTTTCCTTTCCATATTCAACTCGAACCCCAGACAATTTTGCAAACAAAAACACTGTAATTTGTTGTTTGAGCCAAGGTTTGGTGCTGGTGAAAACTCTCGGCGTTGTTTTTCAAAAATGAAACCATAAGATATGCCTGTGGATAATGTGTCTTGGGGATATGAAGTGTCGATTTGATGTCACCAGCTGATTAGTACCGCTCCTTTACCTATGATGATGAATTTGAAATCATCATCTCTAGCGCCATTATCTCATGAAGCATGCATTCACGAACATGATCCGCTTTGAAATCCGATTTAGACATGCAAAACCGAATCTTCATCATTATCCTCTTTCACCAACGCCTTATAATGATTACGTGACGTGTGTTGAGCATGTCATCTTTTGATTTTTGAAAACTTGGAGAAAACAAACGTATTCTGCGCTTTCACCAGCTAACGGTCTGTGGGAAAGTGCTCCTTAACTGTTGAAAATTGCCACTTTCACTAGCTAATCATCAACTTTGAAACATGCGTTAGCTGTTGAAAGTCTTTTCATGAAATTTTAAAGAAAAGACCTTTATGGATCGACTTATTTCTAAGATATGAATTAAAAACCTAAGTTTTGCCACTAGGAGAAATTAAAACAAAATGGAGAAAACTACCAATAACCATGCTATCAACCACAAAATGAAACCATAGTGACTAATTCATTTTGGGAGCTAACACTACCAACCACCCCATTTTTGCAGTTGATACTGATTTAGGAACCAGTATGTTACAACTCATTGTTCTCCACAAACACCTATTGAAATCAGGAAACATCTTATTACCTCTTGTGAAGATCCTCCTCCCAATACCTCTGTTTAGAAGATGTTTTTTGATGGAGCCTCTTCTAGGGAGAGTGTTGGTGTTGGGGTAGTATTTATTTCCCCTAACCAAAAGACCATATCTCTGTCTTACAAGCTTGAATTTGAAAACAAACAATGTGGAAGAATATGAGGCTCTTGTTTTAGGTTTAAGGGCTGCTAAAGACATGAATTTTGAAGAGCTAGCAGTGTTTGGAGATGTTGAGTTGATTGTTCATCAAGTCAAAAATATGTATCAAGATAAACACCCCACGTTAAGGACCTATAGAAATGAAGTCTAGGATATTTTTGACAATTTCTTCTTAGCTTTTAATATATCATTTGTTCCAATAAAGGAGAACACTCTGGAAAATTCCTTGGTTGTCTCAATAAGTAATTTCAAGGTTCCTTTGCCCCCCAAACTCAAGTATGATGTTGAAGTAAAATATAGACCCTCTATTCCTAACAATGTCAAACATTGGAAGGTTTTTGAGGATGATCTTAAGATAAAAATATTTTTTGAGACTGTGGATGGATGTTTTTCTTTACATATTGATCAAGATCAGGACACTGAAGAAAGCCCCCATGCTGATATTTTTCTGAATAAAATTGTTGACCATCATATTGTTTAGTTACCCAATAACCATATTTCAAAAGGACTTGTCCCCTTGGAGAGATTGTTTGACAGAAATGATGTGGCTGCAAATATTAAATATTCAACTGAAAATGCTAATGTGACTGAATACAATTTAGGAACAAAGGAAGACCCAAAGTATGTTAAATTATCTAGCAGTTTGTCAAAGGAACAAAGGGTTTAGTATGTCAAGATTTTGAAAGAGTTTTTTGATGTGTTTGACTGGAAATATGAATATTTAAGAACTTATGACACCAACATCATCGAACATAAGATCCCTTTGAAATAGGATACCAAGCCTTTTAGGCAGAAACTCAAAAAAATAAATCCCATGCTATTGCTTATTATGGAAAAAGAAGTGAAAAAGATGTTAGATGCCCAGATCATCATTCCTTTGAGATATTCAGAATGGGTGGATAACTTGGTGCCTGTGAGGAATAAAAATGGGGAAATAAGGTTATGTGTTGATTTCAAGAATTTGAATAGGAGATCAAAAAAAGATAACTACCCCTTGCCAAGGATGGATCGGATTTTCCAGAGAGTGACTGGTTCATCTAGGATGTTTATGATTGATGGCTTCTCTGGCTACAATCAGATCTTTTTCTTTCCTGAAGATAGAGAAAATAAAACCTTCACTACTCCTTGGGGCACATTCATGTATGCTAAAATGTCCTTTGGATTGATGAATGCAGGAGAAACCTTCCAGTGAGGCTTGGACATTTACTTTATTGGGGAAAAAGAAAAATTTGTAGTCATCTATATGGATGACATTACATTGTTCTCAAAATCCAACAAAGAGAATTGTCATGATTTGAAGAAGGTCTTCCTAAAATGAAGAAGGTTTGGTCTCTCTCTCAATCCTAAGAAATATTTTTTTTCTATGAAGGAAGGTAAATTATTGGGGAACATTGTGTCAGGAGAAGGGGTAAGAATTGATCCAAGCAGAGTAGAAGCCATCCAGACCTTATCGTTTCTAATATCTAAAAAAGAGGTTCAGTCTTTCTTGGGTAAAATCAATTTTCTAAGAAGGTTCATCTCTAACTTTGTTGAATTAATGAAGTACATTACAACCATGCTCAGAAAGGGAAATGAGGTGAAATGGACTTCTGAGGCTCGAGAATATTTTGATCAAATAAAAGAGGCCTTGAATGAAGCACCCCTACTCATCATCCCTGACTATTCCAAGGAGTTTATGATATTTTCCTTCGCCTCATTTGACACATTGGTTGTTGTTTTGCTACAGAAAAATGAAGAGGGATTAGAGCATCCTATTTCATTTTTCAACAGAACATTGAGGGATGCAGAGGCGAGATATGATATCATGGAAAAAAATGATTATTATTTGTTAAAATCCCTCAAGGCTTTCAGGACATATGTTATGCATTAAAATATTGTTGCATATGTCCCTTCAGCCTCAATGAAAGAGATATTGATCTAGCCTGACATATATGGGAAGAGAAGCAAATGGATTGCTAAAATTCTAGAATTTGACCTTGAAATGAAGCCCACTAAATTGGTGAAAGGCCAAGGTTTAGCCAGGTTGTTGGCTGAATCAAATTGAAAAGAGATGGGGTTTAATTTCATGAACATAAACTCAGAAAATCAACAAGATGAGAATGTTCATAAAAGATCGCATGTTAGCCCCAGCTTGGTAGAATGCACTTGGTATAAAGACATCATACATTTTTTGCAGAAGTTGCGTCCTCCTGACGGCTTGGACAAGAACAAGGTGAGATATTTGAAACTCAAAGTGATCAAATATTGTCTCATTTATTAGGTTTTGTATTGGAAATATCCTCTTGGATTTATTTTGAGATGACTGGATCCATAGGAGGCCCAAAGGGCCATAACTAATTTTCATGACAACTTATGTGGGGGCCATCATTTTTGGAAGACCACATCTTATAATATCCTCAGAGCTGGGTATTTTTTGCCTAGTCTCTTTACTGATGTTTGTGCAAATATTAGATCTTGTGTCAAATTCCAAAATTTTTCTGGAAAGAAACAACTCAAATCTTTTCCTTTGAAATCTGTGGTGGTTTCTGGACCTTTTCAATAGTGGGGTATTGAATTCATTGGAGAAATACACCCAGCCTCAAGTGGTCGGCATAGGTATATTTTGACTACCACTGATTATTTCACCAAGTGTATAGAAGTCATTCCTACAAGGAGTGCCTCCCACAAGGTAATCATTAGCTTCCTTGGTGATATCATGTCCAGATTCAGTTGTCCAAGCAGGATTGTTACTGACAATGCTACCTCCTCCAAATCTAAACCATTGATCAAGTTATGTGAATAGTATAGGATTACATTAATACATTCTACTCCATACTACCCCCAAGGAAATGGTTTGATAGATTACTCCAACAAGAGCCTCATAAAGATCA
This sequence comes from Picea sitchensis, assembly GCA_010110895.2. Lineage (NCBI taxonomy): Eukaryota > Viridiplantae > Streptophyta > Pinopsida > Pinales > Pinaceae > Picea > Picea sitchensis. The sequence continues at coordinate 35,251 of SNQJ01S0033622.1, read as the reverse complement.
TCAAGAAATTGTTAGAAGACAACAAGAAAGCATGGGACTCAAAGTTGAAACTCACATTATGGGCTGACAGGATTACAACAAAGAGGTCACTTGGTGTTTCCCATTTTCATCTTGTATATGGGTTTGAGCCTATCTTTCCTACTCATCTTGCCTTTCCTATGGAAAAATTCCTCTAGGACTACCAAGTAGAAGTTGATGATATGGTCAGGAGGATACAACAGCTGGTGGAAATACAACAGACCAGGGAGTAGCTACTTGATAAATCTCAGGATCATCAACAGAAGATAAAACAATCCTTTGACAAGAAGGTAAGCAAGGAATATTTTCAACTAGGAGATCTAGTGCTCAAATGGGATGCACCCAAGCAAGACAAAGGAAAGCGTGGTAAATTTGATGCCGTATGGATTAGTTATTTTAAGATTTCTAAGGTATTTTCAAATAACACTTATAAATTGCAGAACTTGGAGGATTCCGAATTTTTTGGTGGCCCTATCAATGGGAACTTTCTGAAAAAATATTTTTCTTAAGACATGATTGGATTTCCATCCATTGTAAATACCACTTTCTCTTTTATTTCTATTTCAATAATTTACCCCATGAACCAAAATCTAAGGCATTGAAACTGCTTGTTCTTGGAATCTCACAGGGAGCATGCCATCCCCTATGGAGCCAATTTTATCACATGAAGTTGCCAAGGGTCACAGGTGATAACCATGAGCACAGGAAAACAGGCCGATCCATTTTTCAACAGTAGAGAAACCTTGTGCAATTTCATTTAGATCCATATGTAAGCGCAGTTTGAAGGATGCTATAGTTGGCGGGTGTATAAAATTTAGCGAGGGCACTAAAATAGAAGGTGTGCCCAGGTCAATGACCACACTTCATTTCAATGTCACAACATGTGTGAGCGTTAAAATCCTTGAGCGGGCTGAAATCTAAACCACGGTAGAGCTACGTGGCAGAAGGTAGTGAGTTTCGAGCCCAAAAGAGGTGTGGGTCCAAACTGCTTTCGACAACCCTAAAATCATGTTCTCATTCAGCGTTGAATCCAATAGAAACATGTGGCCACCCTCTAGTCATCAAGCTTCGTCTCGATCCCGAGGATAAATCAATTAATGAACAAGGACCGGTAGTTGAAACCTTGGCTCACTCCATAAATAAAAGGCATGGAGGTTCTGGTCGTGGAGAAGGAACTATTAGCTCAAGGTACCACGATGGATGGGTTTTCCTATAGGACCATGCTGATCTGAGCTTACGTCTAATAGAAGGATACATGCACAGTCTGACAACAAGATGCATAGATGAAAATCCTTGGACATGATGGCCAGCTCGTGCTCCTAGCGATTGTCCACTGTTTTGAGTATAAATACATAAGTTGAATAATATGTTATGCTCGATGGTTGAGAAGAGCTCCCTATTTGTAATAGTTTGATAGCAGAGTTGTTCTATGGTTATGTATGAGACTTGAGACTTTCTCATTAATAAAAGTCAATTTATTTCATCATCTTGTTTCCTCTTGTGTTGAAACACTCGTGCATGGATGATATAGATGAGATGTTGTGGTTGTATTGTAATGGATGTTTGATTATAATGCTTCTATGATCTATTTCAATATTTTCTTTCACTATCATGTTTCCTCTTATGTTGAAATGATCGTGCATGGATGATCCAGACAAGATGTTGTAGTTTTATTGTAATGGAGGTTTGATTATAATGTTGTTGTGATATATTTCAGTATCTTAAACTTAAGTTCAAGAGTGCTCTTTTGCTTGATTTTTTCTACACCAAGCTGCTTGAAGGTCGGATGCTCATGGTAGACTTGTCCACTTTCCTCACTAAGTCTTCCCCCTTCTCACCTTTAGACTTAAACCACTGATTGAAGTTAATGAGAACCTCATTTGCTTACGCATTGCTAGCCCAATTTTCTATGTTTAAACATTATTATGATGAGCTTTGTCCATTTCACGTCCAATCATAAACCTTCCTCCACAAAAAATTTGATGGGTGTTCGGCTTCTCCTCCTGCAATCTGAGGGTGACTCTCAATACTAACAAGGTGGATCAAGCAGTTTGAAAGGATAAATATATGGTAAAACTCTCTTAATGAAAATAATCAACAACATTTCACGTAGTCGAGGGAATTCACTTTGAGATCTAGACATTTTATGGGCAATGCGATAAGAAGGAAAAGAGAACATAAATGAATACACAAATCAACAATATGTTAAATTCATATATTCACTAGGAAGATACTCAAACTCAAAATCATATTTTGGATCAGGATGAAATAATTCAATAAAAACTACCAGTTACATACAATTAACAACAAAATCTCTATTCCAATTAGATTTGAACTGACATGACATTTAATGCATTGCAGAAATCATATTTGTATTTCAAGTAAGAAGAAAAAATAGAGTTACAATAGATACACAGATCTGATTATCAAAATGTTTGAATCCTTGAGCATGAGATGTTGCAACGTATGAAACTCCTCAATAACAATTCTCATATCTCACTCCTATTATACTCAAACCTCATCTTTTTTCCAAGAGGAAGATTGAATCTCCAAGAGGAAAATTCAACCCCATTCTTCATTGATCATTCTTGCTTAAATAAAATTTATAAAATATAATTCCTAATAACAAATTCAATATGAGATCCTAAACAAAGGGATATCATCCTAATTGTGAAGTAGAAAATCATGATCAAATCTCCAAGTCGAATTGATGAAGGTGGAACTTTTGTTGAATGGGCATTTTTTAGAAAATCGAATTCTGAAAAATATGGAAAAATCAGCAAAATATGGAAAAATCACTCTTAAAGCGCCACTTGTAGCTCCCAAATGGTTCACTTTTGCAGGGAAAGAACCCAAGTAACACCTAATTTGTCCTATTCAATAAAAAACCCATGTTTTATTTTTTTGAGATGCGATCCCATTTGTTTGGAAATCGTGCCATAAGATGAATACAAAACAAATCACCTACACAAATTTATGCATCATTTTACTAAATATTGACCAAATAGTGCTCTTTATATCCTTGATATATTTGGATATTTGATGAGTTGAACAAGTGTAAATGATGATTATGATAGCCAATTAAGTCATTCCACCCATTTACCATCATGGAATTCCACAAAACCCCACATAATGTGTAAATTTGTATTTAAAAATTTCCAAAATAGGGGCACTGCAAGAAGAACAACTTTCTTGTAGTGCACAATATCTCACTTGCATAACTCAAAATTTAAACCAAGATTTCAAATTTTTGACAAAATTTAATTTTTTGCCAATGACAAAAATTAGTGCTAACACTGGCTCCAACTAGGGATGGTGTCCTCCATGTGAGACACCAAGAACACGCAAACCAATGTATTCTTCCTTCATCAACCTATAACCCATTCTACTCAATTGAAAACAACCATGTTGAGAAACCAAATTGCAAACTAAAAAGGATTTGTATCAGTTCCTCCATTGTACTATGGAGTCAATTATTAAGCTATTGTACACCAAACTAAACCACAAACTGAAAACTGAAATGAAATGCTCAAACTGAGAGATCATTTAGGTACATTGATTCCTACTCTAATCAACAACAACTTCATGGATCTATTAATGTGAAACTTCCAATGCAACCAAGTAAGCATCTGACTAATGGAATAATGTTCTTGTTTGCAGCTGAATGAGAAAGTGCAAAAGAAATGTGAAATTTGCAGCAACAGTTCAAAGAATAGCTTATATTTACTATTGCAACTAAGAGATATGCCCAAAGTTGCAACATTTAAAACATATGGGAACAAATAATCCATCCATATTGCCATTGGATCATGAATAATATGGTAGACTTTCAGCTGGTTAAGAAGACAATTCTACTTCCGCGTGAATATTGCTTCATAATGGTTAGGGGCAACAAAATCCTATTGAAATTTTTGATCATTCTCTTGGGAAGAAAATTATTTAACAGGATTCAAAACAACAAGATGATCATAGACATCAAATGGAAGCAAATCACTTTTTGTAGTTTCAAAAGAAAAAACAACATGCTCAATAAAACCCCACACCATTTGACTGTCCCTTGAAAACTAACATCCTTATCTTTATTTATATGCCAAAAATATAATCGTTCAAATTCCTCAGAGAATTCATCATAGAGAAAATCAACTGAAAATATATCTTTACAATAAGTGTGAAATTCAACATGGAATTCCTTTAGGGAAGAAATACTAGAGGGAGCAAAATATCTACACCATTCTCATGCTTTTCCTTCTAATGAATACCTGAACATATTAATTAAAACATATTTGTGAACAATTCCCAACTTCCACATATATTCAAGAAAATCCAATAAAAACTCAGCAGGAACTTCCCAATGTTCTCCTTTAAACTTTGGAAGACAACTTTCCCATTCATTTCTTTCAAGTATAAGATTCGAAAAGCCATGTACATTAGAGAAATTAAAAATTGCATACCTTCGAGACAAGATGGCTTCCATTTCTTTTGAAATTATGAATCAGTGGAGTCACCTATGGATTCTTCAACCATGGATTTTCCAGGTGAATGTTCTTTAGTCAAATAAGTGTCCACTTCATGTTCACCATCAAGAAGACGATATAAACATTGTCGTACACCCAGGGAAAATATTCAATGTCATTCCCGACAACAACGCCAAAAGATGTTAGTGCTAAAATATGCTCTCTGGCTGCTGAGAGGGCATGCCTAGCACATATTAGTTATTGCAATGGTTTTTATTTGTTTAGCAGGTGGATCAAGTAGGTAGAAAGGATAAATATCTGGTAGAACCCTCTTAATTGAAATAATTAACAACATTTCACGTATTCAAGGGAATTCACTTTGAGAGCTAGACATTTGATGGACAATGTGATAAGAAGGAATAGAAAACAAAAGTGAATACATAAATCAACAATCTGCTAAATTCATATATTCACCAGGAAGACATTCAAACTAAAAATCATATTTTGGATCAGAATGAAATACTTGAATACAAACTACGAGTTACAGACAATTAATAATTGAATCTCTATTACAATTAGATATGAACTGACATGAAAATTGATGCATTGCAGAAATCCTTTTTGTGTTTCGAGTAAGTAGAAAAACTAGAGTTACAATAGATACACATCTGAAAATCAAAATGTATGAATCCTTGAGCATGAGATGATGCAAGGTATGAAACTCCTCAATAAAAATTCTCAGATCTCGCTCCTATTCTACTCAAACCTCAACTTTTTTCCAAGAGGAATATTGAACCTCCAAGAGGAAAATTCAACCCCATTCTTCATTGATCATTCTTGCTTAAATAGAATTTAATAAATATAATTCCTAATAAAAAATTCAATCTAAGATCCTAAACAAAGGGATCGCATCCTAATTATGAAGTATAAAATCAGGATCAAATCTTCAATTTGAATTGATGAAGGTGGCACTTTTATTCAATGGGTGTTTTTTAGAAAATCAAATTCTGAAAAATATGGAAAAATCACTCTTAAATTTCCACCTGTAGCTCCCAAACCATTCATTTTTTTGGAAAACAACCCGAGTGGCACCTAATTTGTCTCGTTCCAGAAAAATATCAGGTCTTACTTTTTTGAGATTTGATCCCATTTTCTTAGAAATTGTGTCATAAGATGAACACAAAAATAGTCACCTACATAAATTTATGCATTTGTGTACTAAATATTGACCAAATGGTGTTCTTGATCTCCTTGATATATTTGGGTATTTGATGTGTTAAACAAGTGTAAATGATTATTAGGATATCCAATGAAGTCATTCCACCCATTTACCATCATGGAATTTCAAAACCGCACACAATGTGTAAATTTGTATTTAACGATTTCCAAAACAGGTGCGCTACAAGAAGAACAACTTTCTTGTAGCAAGCATTATCTCACATGCATAACTCAAAATTTAAAAATTTTCCAATGAAAAAAGTTAGTACTAACACTCGCCATCTATTCTTCCTCTGTCCTTTTCTCTAGTGCTATCTTGGTTGCTTCCAAAAGCTGACGCAATGAAGCTATCTACTCATGCACATACATGTGTATCTCCTCTTGTTTTTGCACCGCATGCTGAAATGCTACATATGTCACTTCCTTTACTTGATATCCTATTTTATCTGGGTCATCTTCTATCAGGGCCTATGGGGGAACTTGAATTCTTTCCTCTTCTCGTATTGGTGTATTGATTTCCCCTTATTCTGTTTGTTCCTCTTCTCTCCAGGGTGTTGTACTATTTTTTATGTGTCTCTTGCATCATTTCCTTGGCCTTCATGTTATTCTTCTTATTCTTCTGGATCATTCTTTGGTGGTTGTGCTTATGGCTGTTATGTTTTTGATACTAGGTTTTTCCACTCTTCCTCCCATTCTTCTATGATTTTTCCAACCTCATATCCTGTCAACCTATATCTAGTCACCAACCACTATTGATTTGGGTCCCTCTTGGCTTGGATATACATATGGTGTCTTCCTTCTTTAAAACACGCAATCGCCTTGTATGTTTCCACTACCTGCAGTAGTATGCATGGTTTATCTTGAATGCTCTGCCAAATTATCTCATTTTGAATATAGAAAGTGATTTTATTATCCAACTTTCTTTCATTGTGCTCAACATGCCACAAGTTCACATGTCTTTCTTCCAAACATGGTTTCTTCACAACTCCCAAAAATTGAGTGTCTTCTGGCTCCCTCCAAACCACTAATGCAATCAATATCAATAGCCATTCATAAATGAATTATGTTCCTTTATATTGTACCTCCTTGTAATCCATCAAGAAATAGTTTACCAAGAATCTCTCCTAGTTCATTTGTACTTCTTTGATGCACTTCTCAACTGGTACTATTACACCTACTGGTACTTTCCATTTGCAACATTTCCTCAAAAATGTATAGGCTAGTACTTGCATCACGAACCTAACAATATCATCATTACTACTTGAAACATCCAAACTGTGTTCTCCTCTATGTGTATTGTACTTATCCTTCTTCTTCTCCACCAAGGCTTTCTCGTTATATTTGTTCGTGAATAATGGAAGTGGGTTTTCCCCTACTGATGTTAACTCGGTGATCCACACAATGAGTTGAGTGTCTATCAACATCGGGATATCCAACCATAAAAATACTCCATGGATGAATCCAATATAAACTTGATACATATGTTGATCTCTGTGCTCCTACCAAAATGCATAATCTTTAATAGATTCAAAATTCTTGTTTTCTCCAACCCTGCTTCCCACTCCTGTGGCTCTACTATAATTTATTGTGACTACAAGATGAGTTTCATGTGCATGTACTTATCTGGTGCTAACTCTGGAAAATTATTTTATTCTTCCAAGTTTTGGTATGCTGTAATATACCAGATATAAAAAGTATGCAGAACATAAATAAAATGCTAGAAATGGAAGAATAACAACAATATAACTAGAAAAATAACCACAATAACATTGAAATGATATAAGAATAACAACAAAAATAGCACTTTGATTCTAAGAGAAATGTTCACGGGCCTCTTCGAGGGGGAAACCTACAATCGAGAAGAGATCTATTACAATAATATCCAATCTAGGGTTCTCATACCCTCGACTCCTATTTATACTAAATATGTCTATCAAAAGAAGCATATAGAGGAAGATCCTTCTAGAAGCGGAAGATTCTATTAGGTCTTCTTACATTCAACTTATTCTATTTTATTGCAAGGCCTTATTAATACTGACCTTTATTACATCTGAATATATTGTTCTACCTATGTGCAGGTTAGGACCCTAACATGTCCTCCCCCTTAAAAATAGCCTTGTCCTCAAGGCTTGAGATGTGGATACTGCTACAGAATGGTAGTTGGTTCCCAAGTGGCATCTGCTAGATTTGTATACTTCCACTGGACTAACACTTCCTTGATGGTTCTTTGATGCAGGTGATGCTCACGCTAGTCCAAAACAGCTTGTGGTTGTATCCCAATGGATCCTTCTTCATCTAACTCGGGAAGGTTAGTTTGAATTTGGAACTTAGTTCCAATCACCTTTTTTAAGCATGAAACGTGAAAAACAGGATGTATCTTAGAATGACTGGGAAAAGCTAACTGATAGGCCACCTATCCCACATGCTTGAGAATGGTATAAGGACCATAAAACTTGGGCGCTAGCTTCTGACAATGCTCAACCTTGAGGGAATTTTTCTTGTAAGGTTGCATTCAAAGAAACACTTGATCCCCTTCTACAAATTGACATTCAGAGTGACCTTGATATGCTTGTTGCTTCATGAAATTATGTGCCATGACCAAATTCTCTTTGAGGGTACGAAGAATATCCTCATGAACTGTAAGCGTTTGGTCAATCGCCTAGACCTTCAAGACACCCGGTAAGTATGAGAGAACTGAAGGTGGATTTTGTCCATATACCGCTTCAAAAGGAGTCATGTGTGTAGTTGTATGGTATGAAGTGTTGTACCACCATTCAGCTAGGGGTAACCATTTAGCCCACTGATTTTTCTTTTCCAAGGAAAAGCACCTCAAATATGTTTCCAAACACTTGTTGACAAATTATGTTTGATCATTAGTCTGGGGATGATAGGTTGTGCTGATATGAAATTGTGTGCCTTTTATCTTGAACATTTCTTGCCAAAAATTGTTGGTGAAAGTTGGGTCACGATCAGAAACAATAGAATGTGGCATGCCATGAAACTTGAAGACCCGATCCATGAAAATTTGAGCCACCGTGGATGCCATAAATGGGTGTTGAAGAGAACAGAAATGAGCATACTTGTAATGGCGATCCAAAACCACCATGATGACTGATTTATTTCCCGATTTGGGTAAGCCTGTAATAAAATCCATATAGGTATCCCTCCAAATAGCAGGTGGAATCGAAAGCAGTTGTAGTGTGCCCGGAGATTTGACTATTTCACCCTTGTTGCATTGACACACATCACATTCAGTGACAAAATTATGAATGTCTTGTTTCATACCATCCCATAAAAAAGAACGTTTGACCCTATCATAGGTTTTGGTAAACTCGGAGTGCCCAGATGTGGGTGTAGCATGAAGCTCAGAAAGTACCGTGGATTTAAGTTTTGATTGTTTACTTAAATACAAGAGACCTTGTATTGAAGCTCATCATGGAGCCAAGAGTACCCTGGGGAAGATGAAGCATTGGACTACAATTGTTGGATCAGATGCGAACTTTTGGTATCATGTAGCCATTCTTGGCGAACGGCTTGGAGCCAATCTGGTACAATGAAGGAAAGAGAAAAATGGGATTCGTCATCTTCATATTTTTGGGAAAGTGCATCCGTAACCACATTGTCTTTTCCTTTCTTGTAAATGATCTCATACTCATATCCAAAGATCTTAGTCACCCATTTTTGTTGCTCCAAGGAGGAAATGCGTTGTTCCAAAAAATACTTGAGGCTTTGATGGTCTATCTTAATTTGGAAGCATCGCCCCAATAGATAAGGACACCACAGATCAACGACATGAAAAATAACTAACATTTCCTTTTCATAGATTGATTTTCCTAGATTTATTTCAAACAGTTGCTTGTTGGTAAAGGCCAACGACCAACCCTCTTGCATAAGGAAAACACCAATTCCTTTCCCTGAAGAATCACATTCCAAGACAAAGGTCTTTGTGAAATCAGGAAGGGACAGGACTGGAGTGGTGCACATGGCCATCTTCAAGGTTTGAAAATCTTGAGCAACTGTTGGAGTCCAAGTGAAAGAGTTATTTTTTAGGAGTGCAGTGAGAGGTGCTGCAATATTTCCATAACTATTAACAAACTTGCAATAATAACCTGTTAAGCCCAGAAATCCACGCAAGATTTTGAGAGTCTTTGGGTGAGGCCAGTCTTGCATAGCTTCATTTTTTTAGGATCCACCCTAACGTCGTCCTTTCCAACCAAGTGACCCAAGTACTCGACTTCTGAGGCGACAAAAGCACATTTAGACTATTTTAGGAAAAATTGGTGCTGAGAGAGTAGATGGAGAACTTGATCCACATGAGCAATATGGTTTGTCTAGGTTTTTCTATAGATGAGGATATCATCAAAGAAAACTAAGACAAAATGATGGAGAAAAGGACGAAAGACATGATTCATGAGGCTTTGGAAGGTGGAGGGGGCATTACACAAGCCAAAGGGCATGACCAAAAACTCATAGTGGCCCTTATGAGTTATAAAGGTAGTATTGGGAATGTCTACCTCTTTCATACATATCTAGTGATAGGCAGAACAAAGATCAAGTTTAGTAAAGAACTGGACGCCACTCAATTCATCCAAGAGGTCATCAATGACAAGAATGGGAAATTTTTCTTTAATGGTAAGTTTGTTGAGGGCCCGTAAGTCAGGACACATTTGCCAAGAACCTTCTTTCTTCAGAACCATGACCACTGGAGAAGAGTAGGGGCTCATACTATTGTGGATAACACATGCATTAAGGAGTTCCTGGACCATTTTCTCAATTTCATTTTTTTGGGAAAAGGGGTGACGATACAGACATATATTGAGAGGAAGGATTCCTGGTACAAGGGGAATGAAATGATCATGAACACCATGGGAAGGAGGGAGTCCCTAGGGAGTGGAAAATACCACTTGATGTTTAGAAAGGATGGATTGGAGGTCTTGTGGCACCGAGGGTGGATCTGTTGCTTGTATGGCATGGAGTTGGGCAATAACACCATAATGACCTTTTTTGAGCAGCTTTTCCATGCGATGGGAACTAATGGTCTCAAGTGAACCAGCGGTGATGCCTTGGAACTTATATTGTTGTCCTTCCTGGTCAAATTTCATGGTTAATTCCTTAAAATACATGAGAATGGGACCCAAAGTCCTTAGCTAGTCAACACCCAACACAATGCCACAACTGCCTATGTCAATAGAAAACATATGATATTTCAGGTGGTAGTCACCAATTTGGAGACACACATTTTCACAACGCCCTCCACATTTCATGGAGCCACCATTGGAAAACATGATTTGGAAATTATTGACTACATGGATGTAGCAATGAGTTTCTTAGGCAATGCAGCGATGAATACAATTATGGGTGCTTCCACTATCAACCAGAATGATTACCTTCTTATGCTTGATGTAACCGATTATCTTGAGGGTTTTGGGAGCAGAGAAGCTAGTGAGAGAGTTTAGGGAAATGACCAGTTCGACTTCGGGAGGGTCTGAGGGAGGGGTGATGTCAGTTGTTTCAGGTGACTCAGACATAAGGGGAGTTTCAACATCCTCTTCCAAAATATCCTCTGAGATGGCCATAAAAACATTTAGTTCCTTACACTTGTGGCCTGGGAAATATTTTTCATCACAATTATAACAAAGGCCTTTGAGTTGGCGTTCAACCATTTCAGAACTGGTCAATTTTTGGATCTTTAGTGGAGCAAAGGGAGTAGTGGGATTTACTGGTTTAGTGCGAAGGATAAAGGAGGGTTTCTGGTTTTGAGAACATACAACCTATTGTGCTTCTTTAGTTGTTTTAGTCGCTTCCACCCAACTCTGAGGCCGAGCCATGAGGACATGGGCTTGAATCTCATCCTTGAGGCCACTGATAAAACACTCTAAAAAAAAGCATCAGACATGCCCTTTGTTCGAAAAGTCAGGCGCTCAAAAGCCGCTATAAAGTCTTCCACTGTTCCTGATTGTTTCAACTTTGTCAAATGATCCAAATGGTTGGTGTCAGTGTCAAAGCATTCATAAATCTCTGCCACAAAGTGTGTCCAAGCAATATACCCCTGATGGGAAGTTTTTCTCCATTGCCACCATTACCAACATTCTTGATCTAGATGGATAACACCATACCGGAGTTTGGCCAAGTCATTTGTAATGTTGTATAAAGAGAAGTAATGTTCGATTTAGGTTACCCAACTAGTGGGATTCGAGCCATCAAATTTGGTCACATCCACTCGTGGAAGGCGTAGGTCACGTTGAAAGTGATGGTGCTGAAAGTTATGGGAATGAGAGGAAGTTTAAGCTTCAGTATGTGGAGGTGGGTCAAATAAAGGGTTATCTATAAGGATATGCAGCTTGGTGCAGAGCGTCGAAAAGACAGATTCAAGCTAGGCGGTCAGGTCTTGTTTGGTTTCCTCCATTGAGGACTGCATGGTTGTATTGATGGAGAAAACATTGGCACTGAGTTGTTTCACTTCTTGTTGGGTCTCGGTGAGATTATATTGCAAGGTATTGAAGCGAGCTTCCAAGTCTTGGCTACGGGTATGGGCCATGATGATGAGGGAACCAAAATGGGGCGGGTGGAGTCAACAATTTTACCGAAAAAATGATATGTATGAATGTGATACGGGAGAAGAGATGAATCCAATGGAACAGGTCGCAAATAATACTCTGGTATGAAGACTATTGCAGTGATTAAATGACCAAATGCTTAACCAGGAAGAAATGTGTAGTGATTTGGCAACCCGAACACAGTTGTGCGACAATAGATCTTGTATGTTTTAATTTGTTTATGTCTCTGTCCCCCAGGGTTAGGTATTCAAGGGTTCTATAGATAAGGGTTTGCCCTGTGCTATAGCTCTCTAATATACGTGTGAGGTCCAACAATAGTACTCAGCCCAATATCTCAGGTCAGTAACTAAGGAGGCTAGAACGTGCCCTTAGCCATACTACACGACTACCCAGGTACTAGAGAGTTTCTTCCCAAGTTGTGTTCTCGTTGGCACTATAGTAGTCAGGCGGCTTATCGGTCTATCTAAAGAGGGCTTCAAGAAATCTAGGCCGATCCATACACAGGTGTTTTCTGATGTGCTACCATTCAAAGGGGTACCAATAGGGGTTACAAGGGTGGCCAACAAATGTGCGCTTAAGTACCACTTGTATTTCCTGCATGTATGAATCCCTCAACCACAGGTTTATGCGCATAACAAAAGATATTTGTGGGTTAAATATGCCAGAATACATCTCTACCTTGAAAAAAAATTTAACCAACAATTTCTACTGAGGAAAGTGCTCTGATACAACTTGTAATATACCAGATATAAAAGTATGTAGAACATAAATAAAATGCTAGAAATGGAAAAATAACAACAATATAACCAGAACAATCACCAGAATAACACTGAAACGATATAAGAATAACAGAATAAATAACACTTTGATTCTGAGAGCAATGTTCACTGGCTTCTTTGAGGGGGCAACCTCCAGTCGAGTAGAGATATATTACAATAATATCCAATCTAGGGTTCTCATACCCTTGGCTCCTATTTATACTAAATATGTCTATCAAAAGAAGCATCTAGAGGAAGATCCTTCTAGAAGTAGAATCTTCTATTAGGTCTTCTTACATTCGACTTATTCTATTTTATTGCAAGGCCTTATTAATCATGACCTTTATTACATACAAATATATTGTTCTAACTATGTGCGGTTTAGGACCCTAACATATGAAAAATTCATATTTCCTATTGTTCCTAACATATATCCTTCAATGATTACCCCTGGTGGGATCTCTCATTCGACAAGCTCATACTTTGCTATGACCCAAGGGGAGCATATATGGGGATAAATCTATATGATATGACCCCAAGGGGGGGGGGATATATGGGCCTAAATGTACATATAATGTGTAAATATATATGTAATAAGGTTGGCCAAATGGTAAATGGCCCTCATGTGCAAGTGTGAATAGGTATATATAGAGGTCATGTATTCATTATTGGAGATAGGTGAATTGTGATGTATGAAGGTATTTGGTTATTTAGAGGGGGTTCCCCTATTCTTTAAGGAATTATTGTGTAAATTATATATATTGGATTTTTGATATATTCTCACACTCTCTACATGGTGTGTACTTCTATTTTATTATGATAATTTAAGAATTTAGTTCATTACATTTGGTTTCATAGCACCGATCCTAGGGTTTTTCTTCCTAAATAAAGTCATTTTGTAATTGTTTCTATAACATTGTTTTGGAGCCACTTCAGATTTCAAAACGTTGAGGATTTTTACAATACTTATTAGAGTACTTACGGTACAAATTTCATCTTTTGGTTCATTGCACGTTCGGAGATACACTTTGTGAAAGATAAGATTTTTGACTAGTCCTGTAACTAGTCTCAAACATGTATTCCAAGTAAAATAGTCATAAAATCTTCATATAAGATCCAAATTCTACGAGACTGATTTCATTGGAAAGAGTTCAGACCTTGTTAATTTTGGTACAATGTTCAAAATCATATAGCTACAATTTTGCGCATGGAATGTTTTACAAGTTCTCTCTCCTGGAAAGGCCAAATATCAACAAGGTCTGGGGAAGTTACTACAACTTCCACTTGGCACATCCAATTTTTCTTATACATATGGAATTGAAGAGAGGAAATATCATAGGATTAAAAGTCAGAATTGTAGACTCAAAATGGCTGAAATTGCAGAGATACATCAGAAGGAAGGTTGGCTAGGAGGACACAATCCAAAATAGGGTTTCAAAGGTATGTTCACTTAAAACTATCATAAATTTTGATTGGAATGTCCGATTCAGATCTTTAAAATTCCATTGTAAAGAGGAAACCTATAATATTAAATGGGAACACATATTACAATTATTTGAGATAATTATCCTGAATATATTGAGGTTGTAATTTAAGGTTTTCGGATAGACCTCAATTAAGAATCAATGGAAATACCTAAATTTACAGGAGATAAAGAAAAATATGAAATAAATCTTATGGAATGGTTGAGGTTGGTAAAATAATATGATATGACTCCTTCAAGGGAAATCAATTATTTTTTTGATGAATCTTGGAAGTGGTGGATGAGTATTGATCAAGATACTAGATGGCACTGCACATGGGAAAAGATTGAAGAACTCTCCTCAAATAAATGGATTAAGGATACAAATATGAAGGAAATGTATAGAATTGAAGATGAATTAAAAGAAGAAAAGGAAGATATTAAGAATAAGGGTGAGGAGATATCTAAGGTATGATCCCTTAATGAATCACTCATTAAGAAGGTTAAAAACTTAAAGCAAGAATAAACTAGCAAATCAAAGTGGGAAAAAGATGAGTCAAGGGAAGATTTTAAAAGAAAGATGAAGATATATCTAGATTATGAAACCATAATAAAAAACTATTGGATGATGTTAAGAGATTGAAAGAAGAAAAACAGATTTTTCAAAATCAAGAAGAGAGAAGGATATTGGATGAAGAATATACCAAAAGACTTGTAGAGGAAATTTGAAAGAAGTTTGAAGAATCCCTAAATACGGATGAGGTGAAATCAGAAATGCAATCCAAAATTGAAGAAGGACGTCAAAATTTGATAAATGGGGTGACATTGCAGCTTCAAAAAGAGAAAGAAGATAAGATTCAATAAGGTCACTAGAAGATACTTGAATAAGTTGAACTCCATCCGGAGGATGTACATGACAAATATGATGGTATTATATCCAAGGCTAGAGTAATCAAAGAACAAGAAAATATTATCAAGGATGTCATTGTCTCTGAAAAGAATATAGATTAAATCAGTGTGTAGAACGAATAAAACCCTTCAAATTTCAAACCATATCGACACCCTCATTATCAACAAAGATTTCAAGGAAGACAAGAAGATTGATATCAAAATTATCAAGGAATAAGATGGAATACTAATCAATATTCATGGAATATGACATCAAAAAACCATTATTCCAAAATATATTAGCATATACCAACATCTACTACAAATTGGAGAATATTCAACAATGATACATGGAATCAAGGGAAATAAAATCATGAAACAAACAGAACCAATGATTATGACTGAAAAGAATTGATTTTGGATGGATGGATCATCATCAATGGAAGGAAGAAACCAAGAACATAAGAAAATTATATTACATGGTTTCATAACATGTGAAGCCTTTAATTGCAAATCTTTGAGCACAAAGCATTTTGAAGGAGGGTACTATGTTATGACCCAAGGGGAGCATATATGGGGATAAATCTATATGATATGACCCCAAAGGGGGGGGAATATATGGGCCTAAATATACATGTAATGTGTAAATATATATGTAATAAGGTCAACCTAATGATAAAGGGGCCTCATGTGCAAGTGTGAATAAATATATATAGAGGTCATGTATTCATTATTGGAGACAGGTGAATTGTGATGTATGAAGGTATTTTTTTATTTGGAGGGGGTTCCCATATTATTTAAGTAGTTATTGTGTAACTTATATATCTTGGATTTTTTCTCCATGCTCACATTTTGTACATAGTGTGTACTTCTAGTTTATTATGATAATTTAAGCATTTGGTTAATCACATACTTCAGCCCCTTTGGTAGATTAACTTTCTTTGTTGTCGGCTTCCTATGTGGAACATTTTCCTTTGGAAAGTTAACCAGGCTTGGAACTTATGCTCACGCTCCCATGGTTTCCTTGAATACATGTGTTATTACTAGAAGTATCACCTAGACTGTTGTAGGTGTGATCCTAATACCCATTAGAAACTTGTAGGTTTGTTAAAGATAATAATGTTTTTTCAATGTGTATAAAATGGGTGAGACACTTAGTTTAAAATATAAACACAAAACCTCCATAAAATACATACCATCAAGAAAGGATTGAATAGTCTAAGATCAACATTTAGAATATCAAATGGAAACATGGAAGACTTAGTAGGAAATATGAAATACATGCATCTGGTTACATCAGAAAATTCTGAAACATATTGTTGGTTATAGTTTATATGAGTTTATAAGTTTAACTTGATTGACCCAGGGTTCATGTCTACTGGGGTTCCAACAAAGCCTTTAAAACTATCAACCCTCCTGGTAAAACAGAAGGCAACACAGTGCACAGAGTGCACTGCACAGTCTCACCCGAGATAGTCTTAATGGGTGGTTGCAATACCTAGGTGTTTGAAACCCAAGATTGAGTGGATATCTGAGAAGTGTGTGCTGAGAGTTATATTAAGCTTATTAAAGCAATATACTATCATTCATGATTATGCATGGAATATAATCAACTCATTCATTTATCATACCAATAACTACTTAAAAACAATAAATAAACACATGCATTCAATCACATAACATAGGTTTTACCATGGTTCACCCCCTCCTAGGCTACGTCCACAAATATCTGGCTCTTAAGCTCTTATATTATGATAGTTCCAAAACTACAGTGCCACACTCTTTACACCTCCCCTCTGTCGGGTCGAGATCTATTATGAGGTAGACTAGATCGCATTAGGCCCCTCATCCTGTGATCTAACCCTCAAGATCTATCCTCTTGATTCTCTACAACTCAACAGCTTAAAAAAAGGTATCGGGCTACAACATTGGTTCTCCAAAACTCCCTAACCATGTTCTTCTACCTCCACTTCATTGACTCTCTAAACCTGACTCTCGTCTCTCGCTATTAGACTTAGGTATCCATATTTATATGTTCCTGGCTCATCGGCCATTACAATGTATTAGAAAAACCCTAACCCTAACGACGCGTGTGTTGCTCTTCCTTCCAACTATCGCTTTCCTCGTGCATGCCTTCCTTCACAAAATAACCTTTCTTTCTACTTTGGATTCCTTCCAATAGGCCCCCAACATTGACATGTGGCTCATCCCAAGCCACCTAACCTCTGGGTGCTTCATCAATATCCTTGGTGATCACTTGGAACTTCTCCATGATCTTCGTTGCGTGCGTTTGGGCTTGTGCGGTCTTGTCCTTGATTGCGTCCAATACCTGCACTGTAATGTCATCAATGACCAACCTTTCACATTCTTCCTGGGCATGTGCCATATATGTCTTGGCTTCCTTGGCCAATGAAATGACCTCTGGTGCTTGCTTCTGGAGTGGTTCCATTTGATCTTGGCGCTCCTTTTTCTACATTTGCGCAGTGATGAGTTCTACCTGCAGTTTATTTATGTATTTCAACCCTTTGATGCACTCTGTGATTGGAATTGTCTTATGTCTCTACTTAAGGTTCTGGATCGTTGTGATTATCCTTTCTCCTTCTTGGTCCCACTACTGGACCTGATGATCCTCTTCCATATTCGTCCATAGTTGTGTTTCTTTCTTGAACAAGTTGTTCGTTGTGTGGACTTGTCATTCTATATCTTGTATCTACTCTTTTTCCTCATGTTTCATTTTCTCCCTTACCTCCGGTGGAATGGTAGGTGTGAGATTCTCATGGAGACTCTTTATCTCCTATTGGTATTGATCAATTTTCTACACAATATGATCAATCTTTTCCATTGCCATGAGTTCGGCCATCTTCACGGTCTTTGGAATATTCTTGTAGGCTATGACCACTTTCTACTCCAGTCCCTTTACGCATTCCCTCTCCTCTTTAGTTTCAATCTTGGTCTGCTCGAATACCAATTCCATCTCATCCTGTTTATCCTTTACCTACTGCAATTCAACTGTATATGTCCATGCACGAGACTATACCTCCTGTGTAACATTGACCTGCAGTTTATATAGGGCCTTGGTTGGTATCCACGACAATACCAACTACATTTGAGCCAAGTCATTTAGGGGTATATTTCCCATGATATCTTCCATGTGAAACATGTTGGGTGTAACATGAAACATTGAACTCGCTTGTGGTATCGTCTGGACTATATCTTGCTCCCTTGCTTCAAGTTCTCCTCCTGTTTGTGATGTTGATGGGCCAATTTCTATGTTGTTGTTAGCTGTCTACTCTTCCCCAATATTCTTGAGCAGTTGTCGCATGTCTACCAACTCTTCTTCAATTCTGTCCCTTTGGCATGCAATATTATCAAAATCCTTGAATGTGCGATCCTGAACCACTTCAACCACCATTTCTGCATCATCCTCTGTGAGCGTGTATTCTGGAGGTGTTCTATGTGCATTCATCTTCTAGCGCGCACCCCCCATTTGGGAGGTTGGCTGCTTAGTATGGCCTGACTCTTGTGGAGTAGGACTTGACGTAGTCCCTTGCACTGTCTTAGCCTTCTTCTGTTGTACTTGGGGCACCTGTGTATTATTCTTCTTCCCTGTCTGGAATCCTTCCTTGGATGTCCCCCTTTCTTCTTCTTTGGTTTGGTTTGGCCTGTCCTTGGTTTCTTGGGAACTGTGACTTCCTAGGGTTGTGTCTATTCATGCCCTTCCTCCTCAGTATGTGTATGTTCCTACCTTGCCTCCTCCTCCTCTACCCTTGCAGATATGTCTCGAGTGAGGATTGGAATCCTCCATTCATCTTCCCAATCCTTGATGGTAATTTCTATGTCCCCCTCTATGATGCAATAATGCATTTTTATCCATTTCTTGTTGGGATCCTTCCGCGCCTGGATCCACATCACATGTCTAGTGGCCTTGAAGTTGGCTATGCCCTGATATTTTTCCACAACCTATGGTGTTATCCTCCAAATGTTGGCAATGGTCACCTGTAGGTCGTGAAGATATCCTTCGAATATAGTTGCATTCATTCTTCTATTCTTGTCATCTGAAGTGGCTCCAAGCGATAAGTATCTCGCTCCATGATTGGGTTTGGGTATGGTGGAAAAAATGCATAGTTCAGTTCCTTCCATCCCATAATGGATATCAAAATGATCAGACATGAATAATGAAATTTTGTCCCCAGATCCTGTGCATCCTTGTAGTAATCTAGAAAGAGATTCAACAAATAAGGGGCGTAGTTGTTTGTGGTGCCCTCAACACACTATGTTGCAGTTACGACAACCCCGACCGAGACTTTCTCCTTGCATCATTTTCTGAGCAGCTTGTAGACCATAATTTTTGTGGCCATTCTTGTCGCGATGTCACAAATCTCCTTAGTGAGTGATTTCTCCTTTGTTTTGTCCTCGAGGAACTATGAGGGATCCATGCCCCATGATGGAAGCCCTGTGATGTATTCAATGAGCTCTACGTCTATTGAAATGAGCTTGTCCAAACACATATCTCCACCATGTGTGACCACCATCAACTTCTTGACACAAATATTTGCATACTGGCCTCTGCCAAAATGTGGTAGGTCTAATAGATCTAAAATACCAGTTTTGGCTAGTCCTGCTACCCATTGGACTGGTTGATGAATTGGTTCTCCAAAGGGATCTACACCCATAGTTTGTAGGTAGACTTGATTAGCGAACTCTGGGAACTTGTTCGTGTCCATTACGTCATCGTATGAGTACCTTAGTTTTTCTACATAACCTAACAAATATGCTTTTACCCGTACCCCTTCTAGTATGTAAGGTAGCTAGAGAGGTAGTGGGGGGGGCCAGAGGTCCCATAGTGATAATAGTGGAGTTCATTCAATGTAAGGTGGACTAGGTCCACTATATTATTAAATAAGGCTCACTATGGTAGTTAGATATAATAAATGGGTAATTAGATATAATAAATGTAAGAGGACTTCTTAGAAGGTTCTACTTCTAGAAGATTCCTCCTCTA
>SNQJ01S0033622.1:0-13316 GCA_010110895.2 Picea sitchensis | reverse complement strand
GGTAGTTAGATATAATAAATGGGTAATTAGATATAATAAATGTAAGAGGACTTCTTAGAAGGTTCTACTTCTAGAAGATTCTCCCTCTAGAATGTTCTTAGGTGATGGTAGCACTATATAAAGGGGTTCAAGCAATGTAATGAGATATGAAGAGAAGTATTATATTTGGAGCAGTAGCTCAATAGTAGGATGCCCCCTCGAAGAGGCAAGTGAACATGAGAAGATCTCTTCTATAATAGGATCCATTGTATGGTGTTGCCCTACCTCAAGGGTTTGATATATTAAAGTTGTGTTTTTTCTATATTGTTCTTCTATATCAGTTGTGGTGCTTTTGTATTCAGTCTTTAGTTATTAACATGGTATGTGTGGAAAAAAAATTGTTGCAGCAGGTTGTCTGTGCAGTGACATAGGTACCTTTTGCTTGTCCTTTCATGGTGGTGGCTGACTCGAGGTTTCAGCCTCCATTGGTCTTTCTTTGGAATATTGTTCTGGTTGTCTAGTCACATCTTCAATTTCTCCCTCCTTTTGTTTCGACATGGTTGTCTGTGAATCTTCTGGCTTGGTCGCTTCTTTCTTATTTGGATCCATCCCATTGATTCTCAGGGTTGCTTCATGGTTTTTTGGTTTCACTTGGCTGCATTCATATTCATTATGTCGGACCTGCCCCTCTTTTGTCTTGTCGATGTCCATTCTCGAAGGTGTTGTCTATTGGGTTTCTTCTACCATGAGTTTCAGGATTCCTGGTGTTGTATTTGGTGATGGGATTTCATCCACATTGACAATTTCTGGTGGCTGAGCTGGTCATTGTTCATTTTCCTGTGATTGTGATTGTGCTCTGGTCCTAACTTGGGTTGTTTGGTTGTATGGATCGGTTCGAATTGTTTGGGTGGTGCCATGGTGGTAAAAATTGTTGTTCTCTAACCTCAGTAGCCTTTACAAGCTCTGCAAACTTCACTTTCTAATGCGTCTTCTCTATCACTCCATTCCTTCTTTAATTTCGCAATAATATTTTTGTTCCTGCATCCTCACTTTGTATGGGCATCATGTGAAGCTTGTCGAAGACGTTACCTCTATTATGGATTCAATGAACCATCGGTTCCTTCGTACTTTCCATTACTTTCCCTTTTTGTCTCTAGTTGGCGTGATTAATGTGGCATCCCGTCAATTGTTTCCGAAATTCAATTCGGCTAGCCTTCGTCACTTAGTGCTTATTTTTTTGTCTCTGCCTTTCCCACTTGTTTTTGTTTTGAACTAACCATTGTCCTTGTCTTCGTCATTCTTTTATTCCCAAATGTGCGTGCTCCTTCTCCTTTCGGTGCACTATACCTCTGTTGGTATCAGTTGATATCCTAATTTTTTTTTTTCATCCGCGTTGACTTTCAGGTTGTGGGTGGTCGACTATCCTTGTACATCTTCAGTTGGCTCTCATTTATTATCCCTCTGATTTATGTGCCTCCTAATTCCTTCGGATATACATCTCCCCTGTCTGTGACAATTTTTACTTCTTACAGTCCTAACCAGTGCATTCTGAGTTTTCCTAGATGTTGAATGGATTTATTGTCATACATCAACACTAAGTATCCTTCCTTGAAAGTTTTCCTCTTGATTTGTCTATCATGCCAAGATTTATCCCTTTCTTTCTGAACTTGTTGGTGGAACCCTGCTAGGATCATGTCTTCATCCATGATCATCTGTTAATTTAGCCTATCCTATACTACCCCTCGTTCTGTCATTTTCGTAATGGATTCTATGTGCAGACTGGGTACCAAAAATTCTAATGGAACCACTTATTCTTGTCCATATACCAGTCTGAATGGTGCTTGTCCTGTCAAATTATTTCATGTGGTCCTGTAGGCCCATGATAATGTTGGTATTTTTAGCTCCCAATCATCCCTGTTGACATTACAGATCTTCGTCGATGCATTTTCAAGGATTTTTTTAAAGGATTCTACTATTATGTTCGCTTGTGGGTGATATGGGGTACTCTTTTGGTGATGGAATTCAAATTCCTTAGTCATAGCCTTGATGGTATTGTTAGTGAAGTGAGTGCCTTGGTCGCTCATCAAAATCCTTGGGAAACCAAATCTAGTGATCACTTTCTCAAATAGAAAGTGTGTTGTTGTCTCTGCGTTGCAATCTCTGACTGGTGTTCCTTCAGCCCATCTTGTGAGGTATTATGTCGCGATGATAATGTACCTGGCTCCTATACTCTTTGATGGTGGGTTAATTGGTCCCACAAAATCTGTTGCCCATTTTTTGAATACCTATAACATTACATGTGGTTGCAATGGAATCTCGTACCTTCTATTGGGTTTACCAACCCTCTAACAGACATCGCATCTCTGAAAGTACTCTTTCGATTCTCTGTGAATGGTCATCCACCATAGTCCTACATGCAATACCTTCTATGCGGTAGTTTTTCCTATGTAATGTCCTCTTGCTATTCCCTCATGGTATTCTGCTAAATCCTTGGTCTTTCATTTTCTAGCACACATCTTCAGAAAATGCTATCTGCGCCCATTTTGTATAAGTGTCCTGCAATCAGGTGATAGTTTGTATCCCAGACTACTGGGATTTTTTTCTACGCGGTGTTATATTCCTATGGTGCAGTACATGTACTCAAGTAATGGATGAAGTCTGCAAAGTATTCATTGACGAACTAGACTGAAAATAACTGTGCATCCAGAAAGTTGTCCTCTAAACTTGTAGATTCCTCTCCATTCATGACCCTTGATAGGTGGTCAGGTCCTGCATTCAGCTTCCCTGGCTTGACTATTACTTCAAAATAAAATTCTTGAAATATTAGTAACCATCGAAAGATTCTCCCCCCTAACACTGGCCTTTTGAATAGGTATTTAAAGGCTGAGTGATCTGTGAACATGTTAAAATGTTTTCCCGGTAAGTAGTGTTTGAACTTCTGCAATGCGTAGACCATAACTAGGCCTTCCCTCTTTGTAGTGTTATAGTTCTGATCTGATTCTGATAGTTTTATGCTCGTGATTGATATAGGATGATACAAATATCTTTCTCTTGGATGTGCTAAAATAGCTCCAAGTGCTATGGCTGATGCATCTACATGTACATGGAATGTCTTCTCCCAGTATGGAAATACTAGTATTGGTACAATGACCATTTTTTCTTTCAGCGTATCCAGACCGTCTTGACAATCTTCATTCCAGAGAAAATTTTTATATTTCCTTAATAGTTTCTCCATTGGCACGATTATCTGTGCGTACCCTTTGATAAAATTTTTGTAGTACCCTGTGTGTCCCAATGTCTCTCTTAGTTGACAAAATATCTTTGGTGGTGGCAAGTTAACAATTACTGCGATCTTTG
This sequence comes from Picea sitchensis, assembly GCA_010110895.2. Classification (NCBI taxonomy): domain Eukaryota; kingdom Viridiplantae; phylum Streptophyta; class Pinopsida; order Pinales; family Pinaceae; genus Picea; species Picea sitchensis. The sequence goes on along the minus strand of SNQJ01S0033622.1, from coordinate 9,980 downwards.
CAGGATCTACTAGAAAGCCTTGATTGCATACTATATGGCCCAATAGTGTCCCAAAAGGTGTTCTAAAGATGCACTTCTTTATGTTTAATGATATTTGGTACTGCTTGAATATTTCTAGCATTAGCCGCAAGACCTCTACATGGTATTTCAATAGACTATAGATTGTCCAATCGTCCAAGTATACTTCTAGAAACTAGTAGATGAATTCCTCAAATGCAGCTATGACTACCTTGGAAAATATTGTTGGCGCATTCTTTAGTTCAAACGGCATGACTATGTACCGGTAGGATCCCCATTCTATAGCAAATGTGGTCTTGTATCTGTCTTCTTGTGCTATCTTGATCTGGTGGTAGCCTGAGAATCCATGAATGAATGAGTAAAATTCATGTCCTCCTACGTTCTCCAACACTTCATCTTTGAAATGTGTAGGGAACGAGTCATGTAGGCATGCATCATTCAAATTCCTCAAGTCGACACATATTCTTATCCCGCCTTGTTTTTTATCTTGAAATCCATCGGGCTTATCCATTCTGATTCTTCCCTGGGTTCTATGATTCCGACTTTGAGCATTCTCTTGATCTCAACTTTAACTTTCTGCTTATATATCGGGTTTAGTCTATATGGTCGATGTCTTATCGGTATAGCCTCAGATCTGAGTGGTATCTTCATTTCTCCTAGCACTCCTGCTATGCCTTTCATTTTTGTAAATGTTGTGTGGAACATGTTGTTGTACTCACGCAGTAACTTTGTTATGCTTTCTACTGTTTTCTCATCCGAGAAGTCTCCAATGTTGGCCATTTTGGGATTCTCAACTATCCCAATGTTGGCTTTCTTCACCTTTATCAACGCAACAATTACTTCTTATTCTAGAGGTGGACCTTCCACTTCTCTTTCGCCTTATTCTTACTCGATCTAAATATCGCGTGGATCGTCTTCATCTAGTGCTTCTTCCTACACATGGTAGCATGAAAACAATTCTTTCACTATCTGTTTGTTTCGTTGTTGTCCCTATGTTATGAGTTTGAATTTTGGTTCCTTAATTAATATCACCCCTCTTATATGCTTAAGTTTTGCATCTATGTTGGGGTTCTCATGTTTGAATGAGAAAGTGATTGTAAAATTATGTTGCAATATTGTCTAGCTCAAAGTTCCTCTGCACAGTTCCTAGTATGTATACTAGTTTGTTGGTATGCTTTCTAAGGTATGTCTAAAATGATGGGGTCATTCCTTTTTGGGTGTCATTTTCCACCGCGCTCTGCACTTCTCCAAGTGTTATGTTGGTTCCCCCTATCCATCATATTTCTTTTGTTGGTTTTTTTTTGTTTTGCACCAATCCTTATGTGCATTAACCGCTTACATTGGTACCAATCCTTGATTATTTCTTTGTGTGTGCCCCACCATCTTGCAGGTGTGGCCTTAAGTGTTATACCAAGTACTAAGAGTCTCTGATTTTATAACACTTCATCATCGTACTGTGCCAATAATACTTCTAGATCATTTACTCCATGGAAACTGGGGTGTTCCCTTATCTTCATACCTACCCATCTTACTGTGTAGTCTATTCTTGCATATATTCTTGTGGAAACTTTGTGTAGACTCTGTTGCCAGTTTTCTAAACCTATGTTTGAGTCTGTCGCACATGAAGTAATTCTTTGCCAACTAAGTATCCCATTTGCAGTTGGGTTTACGTAATCCTCATAGCGTACAGTTGTTTTGCACAACTAGTCGATTTCCTCTAAGTCTAAACAAGTAGGTTCTACGATCCTTTCCCATTCTGATGGGTCTAATGGAATGATGACTCTGTATTATCCTGACTCAAATGTCATTTTTCGAGTCTTTAAATTTATTATGGCCTGGTTATCAAACTCCCAATCCAAGACAAGCAATGTTGGATATGTTGTTGTGTCGTCCACTATTTCAATCACTTCAAAGTCGGCTTTAGTGCGCACTCCATCCAGGTCTACTGTCACTCCTTTCAGTCTACCAATTGGTAGAAAATTGTGTTGCTTTGCTAGTTTCATCTAAACGGGTGAATATCCTAATGTGGGTTCTCCCATACATTGCCATGTATTCTTGGGTAGTACATTGACTTCAGATCCAAAATCTAGTATGATATCTCCCATGTTGAAATCTCTGATGTTGGCATTCATCCTGAAATCCCTACTTTCTCTTCTCCTTGTATGTAGGTGATTGACTATTTTTTGTTGTAGTTTTCCTTCTATCTCTATGCTACATATTTCTAATATATTTTGCAATATTTTGACATAGGATGGATCATTCAATAGTTTTACACATGATTGCAAAAAACCTTTGATTGTACTTACTTGTCCCAGGGGATGCATTTCTTTGGTATGATCCAGCGATGGAGGCATATCATACTCTAGTACTTCCTTACTATGTTGCACAGTTGAATTCGACGCATTGTCTTGCTTCATAAATTCTTGTCTGACTTGCTTAAATGTTTCCTTCTCATTCTTCGCATCGAACTGTTTCCTTGGTTCGACATTCTTCTTCACCCATTGGTGATGTATTGGATCTTGATGGATTGTGTCATTGCTTGTTTTATCTCCTCCACGCGTAACTATGTTGATGTTTCATCCTTCATCCCTCACTTCATCTTAAATCCATTGAACATTCTGGTTGTTCTGATTCCTCTTTTCCTAGATTTTCCCTAGTAATGGAGGACATTCTTCTGTGTCATGATCCGATGTGAGACAATACATACAAGTTGTTGGTGGATGTGGACATTCTCTTGCATAATTCCCTAGTTGTTGACAGTTTTGACATACCACTGGTCCTTTACCTCTTCCAAAACCTCCTCTTGCTCATCCTCCACCTTTATATCCATCTCGATCTTCTCTTAGTACGTTATACAAATGCGCATAATTGTATTGTGCGGTATTGTACTGAGGTTGCGTTATGTTGTAATGTGGTTGTGCGATATTATACTGCTACTATGAAGTTTTGTACGGGGCTGGTACTTGGTTAAACTGAGGTGCATCTTCTTTGGTCATCATTTATTCTTGCACCCTATATGCTTTTGATGTCCTCTCTCGCATCAAATCCATAGTTCTACAATATTTGTCATCATGGCCTACTGACTTGCAAAAATTGCAATATGAAATCTTTGGGACTATCTGGTATTTCTACATCATTGCGAAGTGATATGGATCGCGGCTCGGTTTCTTAAAGATTTTGTACCATATTCCTCCTTCTGGTAATAGATTTGGCATCCCTGCTTCCATATACTGCGCGAATGTTGGACATTTGTTCTTTTGGTGTCCTTCCGTCCTGCACGTGGTACACCAAATGGCTTCTCATTTGTCCTTACTTTTGTTCTAGTTTAGTTGGAACATTAATTTCTTCAAATCCCCCTTCAGCTCTTCGATGGATGGATCCATCTATTAATACTGGTTTTCTTCCAGTTGTAGAGTTGCCTTCAAATCCTCTTCCTGTGTCTAAAACTTATGTTGTCGTAATGGATATTTTAAGTGTGGTAGAAGTGAATTGACGAACAAGTTCCTGTGTTGCATATCGGTCATGAAATATTTCAACTTTCCTTTCAGCCATTTGAATCTCTGGTCAATCTCCCATACTGATTCTACTGGTTTCTGTCTAATTTCTATCATCTCATTCATGTCCTTTTCCTCTGAGCTTGGCTTCTAAAACTCATTTATCAACAACGTCTTGATGTCCACATTCATTTTGGTTGTCCCTAGTGGATTTTTTGTAGCTAAACTCATATACCAATCCAGTGTGAGATCCCTTAGTGTAATCACTAGCTTTGCAAGTTTAGTATCTTCATCTGTGGTATGTTTTTCTTCCCAAATCATCTCACAAATAAACAAGTGTTTTTCCGGGTCCTCCGATGCTTCTCCTTTGAATTATGGTAACCTGATGGTGGGATCGTGTCCTGCCATGCTGAATGTTGAAATAAATCCTTCGCACGGTGTAGATAATTGACTAGTGCTTCCTGAATTGGCTCCTCCAGTTGTTGTTCCTTGTGTAGATGTACTTCCTATTGTCTTTCTTTTCTCGAAATTCATTTGTCTAAATGGTCGTGTTATCTTTGGTGTATTAGTCGCACATGGGTTTATGGGTTCCACACTGACATTAATATGGATAGTATTGATGCCTTCTCTTCCCGCTCTTGGACCTCTCATCTTCCTCTCATATGTTGCATGCAGGATTTCCTCAATCTTCTCCATATCCCGAAGATCCTCTATCTCTTCTTCATCACTTGTCAAGCTTTCACTTGTGACTACAACTCTCTTCTTGGTGTTCACCTTGTATTGGTAGGGTACTCCACTGTGTGTCTTTCCAGCTGTCGTCATCCATCATGATTGGGTCCAAGGCTTCCTCCTTATTTCCTTTATCCATTTCTCCTTCCATTTCTCCTCTTTCTGTCAGTGCTTCCCCCCTTCCCCCATGCATGCATGGAAGTTTAGTTGTTTGAATCCATTGTCATTACACCTTTTCTATATAGAAGTATACAACGATATAATATACCTTCCTTGAGGCCCACGTAGAAACTCTTGCTCCATCGTGTTGTACGAATTCGTTGTATCTACTTCAAATTTTGTTATGAAATCTACTACAATACTATCGAGCAAAAAATCTACTGCGTGGGTGAATTTGTTGTTCACTTGTTGTAACTACTCAATCTGAACTGAGGTCCACTCTAATTGTTGGATTCAGTTTTTTTTATGGTTATCCTTCAACCTCAATATCCACTCTTGCAATAAATGTGGAAAATCATAGAAAAATACTTCATGCAGATCATTAAACATGTATTTCTCAAGATATTTGCGTGGTGTTACTCTAGAGTTTATGTTATCTTTCTATGCAAAATCTAGATCTTTTGTCTTCAACCAACTTTCAATCTCTAATTTTGTGGGATTCCACTGTCTCAACATCCCATTCTAGTGTTGCATTCTCCTCACCATACAATTCAGTATTCTCTTAACCCTCCTTCTATAGATCTTACCGATTTTCAACAGATACCATCTACTCAATCCTATATTGTTCCAACCACAGACAACATAACCATTTGTTGGTTATAGTTTATCTGAGTTTATAACTTTAACTTGATTGACCCAGGGTTGTCGACTGGGGTTCCAGCAAAGCCTCTAAAACTATCGGACCTCCTGGTAAACCAGAAGACAACGCAGCGCACAGAGTGCACTGTGCAGTCTCACCCGAGATAGTCTTAATGGGTGGCTGCAATATTCATGTGTTTGCATCCCAAGATTGAGTGGAGATATGAGAAGTGTGTGTTGATATTTATATTAATATCATTAAAGAAATATACTGGCATTCACGATTATGCATGGAATATAATAAACTCATTCATTTCGCATACCAATAACTACTTAAAAACAGTAAAGAAACACATGCATTCAATCACATAACACAAGTTTTACTGTGGTTCACCCCCTCCTGGGCTATGTCCACAAAGATATGGATCTTAAGATATTCTATTATGGCAGTTACAAAACTACAATGCCACATTCTTTACACCTTGGCTCAGTCGGGTCGAGATCTATTACGAGGTGGACTAGATCGCACCAGGCCCCTCAAGCTGCATTCTAACCCTTAAGATATACCCTCCTGACTCTCTACAACTCAACAACTTACAAAAAGGTATCAGGCTACAACATTGGCTCTCCAAAAGTCCCTAACCATGTTCCGCTACCTCCACTTCATTAACTCTCTAAACCTAACTCTGGTCTCTCGCTATTAGACCTAGGTATCCATTTATATGTTCCTGGATCATCGGCCATTACAATTTATTAAAAAATACATAACCCTAACTTCGTTAGGTATTCCATGCATGTGTGTGTGCTGCTCTTCCTTCCATCTGTCGCTTTCCTTGTGCATGCCTCCCTTCCCAAAATAGCCTTTATTTATGCATTGGCTTGCTTCCAACACATATATAGAAGAAATATCATCAAATAGGAACCTCCTAATCAACAAGAGAGCACTTTGATAAGACTTGCATCAATTACAAACAATAAATCATTCACTGTAGTAGGGAACAAGAACTAGGATTAACCCTTCATAAAAAACTAGCATCAAAGTGAGATAGAAACACAGATGTGACAGTAGAAGAAGAAACTTATCATTCATTATTCAATATTCTTAAATATGATACATATAGTTTGGATACTTTTTAACAGTTGAAAATAAAGATAAGAGTATCATTCTACCACCATTTGAACCCTCTAAAGAGTTACATTACACTTTTTTATAGAAAAATACATTCCAAAATTCCCCTAGAACTCACCACCTAGCTCCTACATAGGATCATGTGACTTACATAGATGTGGAAATGAGTAATAAAAAAAAAATAACAAGATGTTATATTCCATGATGCTATTGGCAGCATTGAATGTATCTACATCCAACTTGTTTCATGTAGCTTTAAATGAAACTAGATCCTTGGGGTAGGTGTCCTTCGATGTCCAACTGATCCTTGGGGATCTATCCAAACCATTTTATGACAGTTGCTAGCCTTCAACAACTAAAGATCCAAGTCAATTTGAGGTTTGCAATGCTTGTGTTGCAAATTGTTCCAAAATAACCAGTTCACATCGCCTTTAACAACATGTGCTATGAACTTTACTGTAGATATGCTTTTTCCCTCAAACTTGTCATTTGATATTCAAACTGTGAAAAAGACTTCAAATATTTGTTTGGAACCTGCTACAACCTTCTGAAACATAAATTAACCTTTGCATAAATTCATATGAATATGTTAATAACATCCTAAGACAAAATTATTACTTGGGATTAAAAGCCTACAAAACAAAACACATCATGGATTTTTTTTTATGTAGATGCAACAATTGTTCCTCATATCCTTCTCATTGAGGCCACTCATGCCAACATGTCCAGGTTTTTTTTTTAATTTTTTTCCCTTAGTTGTTTCACTTCCTCCTTCAGCTTCTTGTTTTCATCTTGATGGTCTCTATTCAACCTATACACATTCTTCATTTGCCTATGTAGAGATATATATTTTTTAACCCATTGTTTTTCCTTCTTGACAATTTCTTCACCCATATCGATGACTTTCTTAAGATGGATCTTGGCATGAAAAAATTATTTCTTCAATTGTTCATTTTTCATATTTTGGCTCTTTCAATTGTTTCCTAATCCTTTTAAAAGTGGGATCCTTCTCATCAGGAAGAGACTTGATCTCAATGATTCCTATTTGTTTCTTTAGAGGCTTAGCTTTGTCTGTTGGCTGAGTTGATGCCCTGGATGTACCTTCTTCTAAAGAGGCATGCTTATTTGTTGTTGATCTAGTGACATGTCTTCTAGGATTGACAACTTATACAACAACAATTGAAGAAAACACAAGATTCTTTCCCTTCAGACTCTTTGTTTTACCAAAGGGTGTCCCCATAGGTGCAGGCTCTGCCATAAGAGAAGTTTATTCATTAGGAGGTTGTGAAGGACCTTCAACTAAATTATCGGTAGACTGAATGGACTTATCCCTTTTGGTCATCTTCCTCTTTTTACTTGACTCTGAGTGCACATTCTTCTCATCAGGAGTAGGTGTTTGTCTCTTTGACTATGGTGTGTGAGCAACATCTGGATGAAATCCTAATGAAGATAGGAAAACATCCCAATCAGTATTGTTCTTCTTCAACTCTTACAATACTATAATTTTGATTAAAACATAATGAAAAACACTAGTATCCACCTTATTATATTTATCTTGGGCTCTATCTGACATCTTCCCAGTGCTCCTGAACAGATAAAAGGGTAGGTTCATAGACTTTTTTCTAGTAAAGTGCAGTAAAAATATGATATGGTATTGATCGACCATATTGAAACTTCCTTCATAAGTGAAATACCTATGAATAAATCTGATCATTTTGTCAAAATACTCCAGCATATGAATTCTTGGCACTCCCTTGGATAGGTTCTCTCCTTGATATTCAGGTTTTAGGAACTCCTTGGAAAATGTAGAATTCAAGGACATGTATTTAAACCATTTTTTACCATGAACATGTATCTTTGTGGCTTTAGAAATAGATTTATCTAAAAATTCAAACTCCAGTTCACCCACCTTAGTTTTTGTCCCATTGAAATTGAGTGCAAATTTCTTCGCAACCTCGGGATGTCCTCTTTGCATTTTCTCACAAAAAAACAGGCAACCCACTCTCTGAAATGTTTCTTTGAAAAATGGTTCAGAATTTATAAATTGCAGGTCATGGGGTTCATCCCTGAAAATTTATCCTCCTTTGTGAACCTTCTTACCTTGCTGACTATCCATGATATCTCGAAAAACCTTTCTCCTTTTTATAACAATCGCTACCAACTAATGATGAAACTGATGAATTAGTTTTTGATTGTTTGATATTTGTAGAAATAGGGTTTGCTACAAAAATAAGATATGGTAAAAAAGATGAAAATACCTACACTTAGATAAACTCTAACACATGCTAAACGAGGAAGCTATGTGAAATAGAGCATTAGCAGCACAGTTTCTTAGTTTACAACACACATACGAAGTTTGCAATGGATAGTTTTTAGACTAGGGTTTCTTATCAGAAGAATTTGCAAAGTGATAGGTATGAAAAGACAAATATTTGGAAAATATGGTATTTCAAACCTGAAATAAAATATTGTTAGCGAGGGTTTTGTCAAATTGGAAAAATAGAGGGTTCGTAGCGCCACTGATTTTGCAGTGCGTACAATGGAAACAATTCGCAACACTTAGCTATAAATCACAAAAAATAGGGTTATGTCCATAGAAAGGGGATGAAACTGATATTTGGTATAAAAAACAAGAGAATTGGGTCTGTAAATGATTAATATAACAATGATTGAAAAAATGACCAAGTAAAAATAGTTTTGTAGTGCAAATACTATGGAACAGTTTGGAGCACGCAGAAAAATTGCAGCAATTAAAATCTGATTATGATCAACCTTTCAGTAATGAAATCGAGAATCTAAACAGGGTACCTGGTATATTTGAATCTCTGCTATCGTCGCATGCACTAAATTTATAGTTCATTTAAGCCTTTAATCTGATTTCAATATGCTACAGGAAATTCGTAGCACCACAATTTAAACCAGTTTGCAGTGCGCTTTGTTCAAAATGATAAATCTCCTTCTGAAACTAACTTGAAGGAAGATTGGTTAAATAGATAGCATTGAAAACAATCGAATACGATTTTCCTCATTTCCAAAACATGATGTTGTTTGATTAGTGCATAATGTACCTTTCTTTATCCACTACGAACTTTCAGGAGAGTTTGCAACAAATGACCTGACATATGACTTGACCCCCAAATAGTTAGATATGACATGAAAACTCTTTGTACACCTGGTTGAGTTTTAATTTTGCATGCATTAATTAACCATTTGAGAAACTTAGTGAAAGAATGAGGAAAGAAGAGGAATTATGACATCCATATATACATTTTCAGATCTGAAATGAAAGAATAAATAGAAAACCATAACACACAGATTGATAACGGAGTTCGGCACAACTTTGCCTACGTCTCCGGGCCTTTTTCTCTGTGGGGGAGGCTTCTTTATTTCTGTTCAAAAGCTCAAAAGTAAATCGCTGCAATGTCAAATGGATACAAGACTGATCTGGTCATGTTCTTCCAGATCTCTAGAACCATGCAAAGAAAACGGCACGCAAAACGGACGTCCGAAGCTCCCAGAAATGGTTCGACAACGTCTCCTCCTCAAAAGCTTCTCTGCCTCAAAATTGCTTTGGCTTGGCTTCTCCTCAGCATAATTCTGCTCTGAATGCCCTCAATGTTTTCCCCTAGCGTCAAACAGGCTTTGGTTATATAGCTGGGAAGTTGGTTGCATCTCCAACTTCCTCCAAGAATTTAGGCTCCAAAACTACCCAATAACTCCCAAAAACCATTAAAAATAGGCTTAATTACCATTAAAACCCAAAAATTGGTTATAAAACCCACTTTATAGTTAGATTTGGGCATAAGCCCCCT
>SNQJ01S0033621.1:15785-42681 GCA_010110895.2 Picea sitchensis | reverse complement strand
AAAATAACGCAACCAACCAAAGTGATAGTAATAGCATAAAACCAATATAAACCTATGTATGTGATCAATGAATCATACAATAAAGCACAACAAGCTTTATAGGAAAGAATCATATTATTGTATCATATTAAATGTGAAAGAGAGATTACAACCATGGTCTTGATGTCATAAGGTCCTTTCCAACTATCCTTAATTCCCCAAACACTTCCACTCCAAGAATTCTGAGAGCATCGATCTAATAATATTCACAATCTATCTTGACAAAGTGGCTCATCAAGCCAAGCTAACAATATCCAAAGCTCAATCCAATCCAAGCTAATCCAAAAAGCTCCAAAGCTAACCTTCTCCATAAGATATCCTCTCCTTTTATAAGTTGAGGAGGATAAGGTGAGGAGATTAGGATGATCCCACTAAATCATGAAAGCGAGTAAGATCCAAACCATTCGGATGCCACCTCACCATGGAAGTTTCTCCTTCTAGAAGCATTGAGAAGATGCTCGTTTTTCCCACATATGAGCATTTTTGCACCCTGCCTATATAGCAATTTGCGAACACTTCACAACCTAGATATGGTGTAGATTGCAAAAATCAGGCACTTTCGCACCCTGCCTATATAGCAACCTGTGAACATCCTCTTTAATAGGGTTTTTACAAAGGAGAATGCAACTTATTTTCTCAGGAAAAATTATTCTCCCTTCTTTCTTTAGGAACTCAGGCCACTGATCCCTCTGAAGGCAATAGATAGGTTTACATCATTAACATTCATAGGGATGACGAAAATAATGTGTAACATAGGGTTGCTTCTTGTCTTCTTGTAAGTGCCTTTACATCTTTTTGGTTCTATTTTAGACATAAGTGTGGATAAATTGTCCAACAATTCTTGAGATGATGTCCACTCTTATCACAATAAGAGAAGAATGTCTTGTTCCCATCTTTGAACCATGATCCCTTCTTGTCATTCCCCCTTTTCCTCTATTTTGAGAAATGACCTTTACCTTTAGCCTTCTTCTTTGATGGATTTTCTTTCACAGATTGTCTTCTTTAAAATTTCTCCATGTCATGGTTACTAGTTCCACATGAATCACATGGATACATAGACCATTTACCAATAGGAAATGTCTTCATTCCCTCTTTAGAATTCACATCTTTCTCTGAAGATGTCTTAGATCTATTACCTTTCTTTGCACTGGAAGGTAAGACTAACTACTTATGAAGGAACTCTTCATCTGAAGCTCTTCTTGCTTCAACCATCCATGATCATTCTCCATCTTGACTGAAAAAATAATAATATGAAGAATCGTCCTCCTTGATCATGCCTTTTAAAGGAGTCAGTTTCTCTTGCATCAGAGACTTTGCATTCTTGACTTTACAATATTCATGGATTGATGTTGATCGTGCCAATACATTATCCTTGGTCTACAACTTTCTTTCCAACTCATGAAAAATACCTCTATGGAATTCCTCATGACATATCAGTCGATCTTGTAGCTTCTTCTTATGTTCCTCGAGAGTGTGCAATTGCATCGTTAATTCAAAATTTTCCTTCATAATTTGTCGGTTAATGTTCTTTTGTAGCCTGAACTTCATGAGGGATTTACTCATTTTTTCCTCTCAACAAGAGTCTTCAAAATGTTTACCAACTTAAGTCTTGGAACTCATCACAACGAATTGAAAATACACATCAAAACTAGCTCTGATACCACTTGATCCGAAAATCCTTAGATATCACTTATTCCTTTAAAATATACATATTAGCATCTAACCTAATTCAAAATAATTCTTGATCATATTGAGGTGATTTGCAGAAAAATGATGATGCGCTTCTTATCCAAAATCTCATAAATGATGAATGATCTGAATAATTATGAGATAACAAAGCAGAAAATAAAAGAACTCAAGTTATACAATATTGATGTCATAATTTACTTCATCTTCAAGTTCCCTAGATAGTGAGATTGCTTCTCATAATCTCAAAATGTCAAATTACATTACAACATGGACTTGCAAAAGCCAATTTCATGGACTCCCTTTAATTCCACTGCTCAAACTTATAAAAGAAGTTTACCATTGAATTCCTTGTGAAATTATGAGAAAAATGAGTATAAAGTCGACCATATTCTGAACTGGCTCAATTTTACCCTCTTTACACGCCAGCCGATGCACTATGGTGCTCATTAATGGAAATATGGACTAATACTTTCACGAATGACCTCTTATAAAAAAATAGCATCACCATCTTACCCCTCTTAGAAAAATGATAAAAATGAATATAAACTTTCCTATATTTGGGAAAGATACCTCATGGCATGCATATCGAGACAATACCAAATTAGGATCCTCTTCTTGCATGAAAGTATATGCAATATGTACCATAATTGGCCTCGATATATGTGCCTACATTGGAATATATGATAGCCTTGAGATGTTTTTCCTCCTCTGACTATGTGCAGTCTTAGGATCCGTGCCCATAAATAGGGCACGGGTGACCCAAAACTCCATCCAGAATTTTAGGTAGGCATTAAGTATTAGTTAGTGGGAATGCCTTAACAAGAGGCTTTTTTGGTGCAACTTTTAAGGCATGACACTATATTTGAGGAGGTCACGAGTTCAAACCTCCCCGATCCCCTCCTTTGTTGGCACGTTGTTATAACGTATGGTATACATATGTTTTGTTTATTATGGTTTATAACCAATGTTTTAATAATCCTCCACATGAATAGAGGTGTGGTCATATTGCAATACATATAAACTCATACAATGGGTCGAGGGCTAGGCCCTTGGCCCTTTTTTCTACGAGATAAACCTTTGACCAAGGTTAAATATTATTTCTGACACATAATGCGATGGTGTGATGGTAGAAGGACTTTGATAAGGTCTTGGGAGGTCACGAGTTTGATCCTCTGAACTCCCATAAATTTTTTATATAACCTTCACCATGATAGGACAATGAGGGATTGCCATGTGCCAATATCTCATTGTCTCCCTTGTGCCATGTGTCAAAACATGATTGGTCCACCAGGATAGTATGGATTTCCATGTCACCTACCAATTGGACATGCCATGTCACCTGCCTGGTTGGATGTACGATGTTCCATGTCAGCACTGTATGACCTACACAATCATGCCACATCAACACTATATGAACTATATGGTCATGCCATGTGTGACCCTTGCAGTGGTGACATGTGTCACCTTTGACCCTTTTTTTTTTCCTAGTTTGACTTGAACTTTGACCATCCATAACTTTTGCATACAAACTCCGTTTGAGGAATTTTTTGCGCCATTGGAAATATATTTTCGGGCTCTATGTGTTTATCACATTTTCAAGAACATTTGAGAGGGTATAAGTTTTATCTTTTCTAGATCCTCCAAGACCTCTATGAGCATTCCAAATCCTCCTGGACCTATGTGAGCATTCCTGGATCCTCCTGGATAAGTTATAGTATGTATAGAACAACACTTGGGGAGATTACTCTCTACTATCTATGAATCAAGTAGTATGGATAAGGGTACAATCTAGCCTCCTTAGTTAGTGCACTAAGAAATTGGATCGAGTTCCACTTTTGGAAACTCAGATGTATCTTAAAGATCTATAACACCTAACACTCCCTTATTATTATGACCTTGCAGAGCCTCGTTTCTATAGAAACGACCGAAAAATTCCTACAAAAGGTGGAATATCGAGAATTTGGGGATTTCATCACTGCAATAATACTTAGCCACACATGATGGTCCTATCAGAATAGAGTATAGAAAAAAGGGTCCTAACAACATTGTTGTGGGAAACACATCTCAAAATATTCCTCGTGTAATGCTAATTGTAGTGGTACCACTCTCCACTAACCTTTTCAGTGGAACCAACTAGAAAATTATGAGGGATTTATCCTAAAACACTATGTTGACGCCCAAAAAGCGCAACATGGAATCCATGCATGCAAATGGGTTGCAGTGCCTTATTACTTATATATATATATACTAAATAGGTGGGACCCTATCATGGAATGAGGATAAAAGATGTTTTATTAATTGCGCTCATGACTACCTTGCAAAATTGATTCTACTGTTTGGGAATAAACCCAGAAATTCGAAATCGTTTTCTGGATGAATGATGGGTCTGTTGGAAATTTAATTTGAAAAAGAAATGAAAAAGGAAAAATGTTTGTTTTAATAAGCATCTTGGTTTATTATTGCTACACATATATTTTTACTTGTTGATTCAAACTCCAAACATGAGCCACATATAGTTATGACATATTGCAGTTATGGTATACTTGTTACTACAATGGACAATTGATAATTTTTATAAGGTGGAAATCCTTCACTAGAAAGGAATGTGGGACATGACATGTTTTGGTGCTAAGTGTTGATTATCCCTATAAAAATTATGACCTTAATTGATTTTTGGATTGAAATGTTATGTGGAAAACGTAGTGGACTATGCATTGGATGTATTGGGTGCGCTCATACATGGCTCTAGTTTATGGAAATTAATGTGAGAAACGACGTGAAATTACTGCACGTCACTCTATCCCTACCTCAAGGTCGCCACCCTCACTTGGTTCACATTTGTGTTAGATTATTTGGATGGTGTTGCCTCCGTTTTTCTCAAGCTTGTAAACAATAGTGGTTCTTATTGGTTTTCTGGAATTCTCCATACATGTATGTTGGCTCTTACCTCTCCATTCATGAAATGTAGCTCCACTCCGAATAAAATCATGATGTTGGCTCTTATATTTGCTTACAGATTGTGTTTTCTTTCCAAAGTTTATAATGGATGTATGTGGGTATCACGGCTGTGGAAATTGCATTTGAATGGAGGTTCCTCCCTATTGGCATATAATTGTTTCAAGCTGAGAATAGTGTTTGAAATTCCTTTATATTTGGATTATGTGATTGCATTGCACCCAAAATGAGTGTTGCTTCTGTCACTATGATTGTTGGAAAATTATTATGGCAATTTTTTTTTTTTTTTCTTCTGAGAAACAAAAGAACAATTTGTTTTCCCCTTGCATAATGCCATACCATTTACCTAGTATTTGGAAGACTTGAAAATCCTTCAAATTATCATTCAACTGTTGTGAATAGATAGGCGTATTTTCCTTGCAACCAACATGAGAGGTTTGTGGAAAGTCTATTGTGGAAATAAATGGCTAAAAGGTTTTTTTTTTTTTAACTTTATGAATGTTTCACCTTTTCATTTGCCCAGACCTCGGTTTTTTTATTTGATGTATGGAAATTAGTGGATTTTAACTATGGTCTTGATATATGTTATAATAATTAACCCTGTAGTGGGAAAGACTAGTTATATGCATGAAGTCTTGGATCGTTTGTTATTTATCCATGGGGATTTGGTTGAATTTAAAGTTTTATGATGTTAAATTAAAACGATGAGCACAAGTTTCATATGAGGTTTTGAACCCAGTCTATTTATGTAGCAAGTATTGAAGGTTTTGATACAAGCATTGTATATTTAAAGGTCGACGACTTTATGTTGTGTTCTCATCCTCCCATGCATGCTTGATGTAGTCTGGTTTTAATTGTTTTGAATGACTATGTTAATAGTCTCTTATAAAATCTCTGCTAATAAAAGAAAAGGAAGGGGAAATTGAAAGTTGTAAAGTTTGACACTCCCAAAACTTTCCTGGGGTTTTATCTTGGGTAATATAACAAGTGTTGTGACTTGGATTTGAATTTTTAGAAAAGAAACATTTTGGCAGTTGATGGTGATGATGATTTTTCAATAGATATTATTGCATATAATATAATATTAATCATCTTTTCCCCTTTAATTATCTCACTTTTCTCTCATTATATGCCCAACACCTTTCCACCATCCCTAACACTCCCTATTCAAATGGCAACTGATTGTTGAGTTTTAAGGTGTTGATGAATGAACTGCATGTGCTTCATCAGTGAATGATAGAGCCAACCTTTTTATTTTATTTAGGTAGAGTATTGATGCATGGATTGTTAACAGTTTTTCATAACATGTTTGTAATATTTCTTTGGGATGAGTTTCTTTAGTAGAGGAAACAATGGAAGAGGTGTTAATAGAGGTGCTAATAGAGGAAGAGGAAATAATTGGCAGAGAGACCATATAAGTCCACGATTTTCAATAGATTTTGACGTTGATCCACAAGAACTAAATCAACTCTTTCAAGTTGGGTTCTTCAATCTATTTGGGCATG
Organism: Picea sitchensis; assembly: GCA_010110895.2. Classification (NCBI taxonomy): domain Eukaryota; kingdom Viridiplantae; phylum Streptophyta; class Pinopsida; order Pinales; family Pinaceae; genus Picea; species Picea sitchensis. The sequence goes on along the minus strand of SNQJ01S0033621.1, from coordinate 36,493 downwards.
GTATTCTCCAACCTCGACCTGAGAGGCCTCCTTTATAGCCACATCAAAACTTTTATGGTATTTGTGTTCCCCCTCATGGTTCTATGCAGCCATAACTACCTGTCAATGATGGTTGGAAAGACATTGTTCATCATCCTGTATCTCATCACCATGGTTGGCCTACTATGTCATTTCCATTAGCCCCTCATCCACTGCCAAAAAATCCAAATGCCCAAGTTGATCATGTTTTCTTTCCCATATAGTCTTCTCATGCAAGTAAAAGGATAAAAAATGATGTTCCCAAGCCAGAGCCACATAAAGGGAAATGAGTGGACACTGCCTCCAAGTCATCCAAATATTCCTTTGAATCTATGTCCTCTTGTCTTCATCTCAAAGACAATTGATCCCATGTCATTAGCGAGATCCATCTTCAAGGTTTCAATTAGCTTAAGGCTATAAAAAAAAGATCAAAAGAGGGAAGAAATGAAAAGAGGCCAAATGCCTCTCACAACAAATATGTTTTTTAATGTTGATTAATGTTATTTTCTATTGAGGACATGCTTTTTATTTTGACAATGTTTTGGAAAACAAATACATATTTGGAAAGTGTGTTGGGAAACATGGATATAATGCCATTTTTGGATATAGTCATGTTGTATTTTGTTGATATTAAAATATTTGATCATTAATTTGAGAATGGGGGTTACAAGGAGGATGTTTGAATCAAATGTCTGGGGTTTTATACTTCCTATTTGATGATTATTAAAATAAATTGAAAATGGGAGTCACAAGGGGTCCCACCTATTTAGTTATTATTTAATTAGACCCTTAGTTATATATATTATTATTTATTTGTTTCAACTAAATAGTTAAGGTAATTAAGGTTAACTAAATAAAGGTAGTTGAACTACCATAAATTATTGAGAAAGAATGAAAGCTCAATTATATGAAGAGACAAAGGAAATAGATAATAGAGGGAGAACTTTAGCCATAAGGTTTTCTCTATACTTGTGAGATACTTTCATTTTTCATTCATTCTAAGTTTACTAGAAGGCTTAACCATCTTGATGAGAACACGGTCTTATTGAAGGTAGAAGGATTCAAAACAAAATCATATATTTCAGCAACTTGTTTTTAAAGGTGTAGTATTCAAGATATAAAATAATATGTAGAGCAAAAATATTTTAGCTAGTAATGGCATAGAAGCAATGATATAATCAAAACAATACCATAATAATACCAGAATAACACCAAAAATAGAACTTTGATTATTGATAGAAATGTTCACTTTCCTATTCGAGAAGGAAACCTCCAGTAGAGTAGATCTCTATTAAAATAATATCCAAAACAAAACTTCTCATATGATCTACTCCTATTTATACTAAATATGTCTATCCAAAATAAAAATCTAGAAGAAGATCCTTCTAGAAGTAGAAGCTTCTATTAGGTCTTCTTACATTTGACATATTATTCCTTATTGCTAGGCCTTATTAATATTATCCTTTATTACATGTAAATATATTATTCTACCTACGTGAGGGGTTAGGGAGGTTAGGTCCCTAACATGTCCTCCCCCTTAAAAACAACCTTGTCCTCAAGGCTTGAGATGAGGAAATTGCTGCAAAATGGTAGTTGGTTCCCAAGTGGAATCTGTTGGAGTTGTATCTTTCCACTAGACTAATACTTCTTTGATGGTGCACTGACGCAGATGACACTCATGCTGGTCCAAAACTGTTGGTGGCTATAACCAGATGGAGCCTTCTTCATCCAACTCGGGAAGGTTGGTTTGAGTTTGGCACTTAGTTACAATCACCTTCTTTAAGTAGGAAATATGAAAAATAGGATGGAGCTTAGAATGACTAGGCAAAGCTAACTGATAGGCCACATGTCCCACACGATTGAGAATGGTATAAGGACCATAAAATTTGGGCACTAGTTTCTGACCATAGATGATTTTAGGGGCTAAATTTCGCAAATGGGCTAATTTTCCATGGTTTTTACCAAAAACAATTTTGCCAATTTCCATTTTTTCTAAAATTGATTCGCCCAAATTCCATAGAATAAAATTATGTTACCTCAAAAATTGCCAAAATGCTATAGAAATTATATGAAATCCTTAGAAATTTGAATATTTTTACAAAATTATCGCCAAACATTTTACATTTTTCATATCAAGGACTAGTAATATTAGCCCATGTTTCTACATTTTAATATAAATTTCCATCCTTAAAATCATCCCTGTTTTGGACAATGGTCATCCTTGAGGGAATTTTGCTTATAACATTACAGTCGAAGAAAAACTTAGTGTCCTTGTGCAAATTGATGTTCAGAGTGACCTTGATCTTCCCATTGCTTCATGTGATTCTGGGCCATGACCAAATTCTCTTTGAGGGTATGAAGAATAACCTCTCGAACTGTAAGGATTGGGTCAACCGCCATGATCTTCGTGACACTTGGAAGGTATGAGAGAACTGGAGTTGGATTTTTTCCATATATTTCTTCAAAAGGAGTCATGCAGGTAGTTGTATGGTAAGAAGTGTTGTACCACCATTCAGTTAGTGGTAATTGTTGACGATACAAATCACAACGAGGAATTTCGTCTGTAAAGTATCGCTAAAGCCTATTATATAAGGTATCCTAATAAGATATAATACTAGTAGGTGGGACCCCCTTGTAGACTAGAGGCTCGGAGATAGTCATATCACACATTTTATGATGCTATTTCGGTGTTGCTTACAGGGTCTTATATGATTGATGATGTAGTCTTGTTTTTTTTTTGACATAATGACAGGTGGATGATCCATTTTATGTGATGTTTCGTTATTCAAAGATTTAAATTTTATGTTATGATTGGCATATATTTATAGTTCTATGTCCGATCATGTCACCATGATTTGTTACCTGGCTACACATGCACAAGACATATGTTAGTAACAACATAAAACCAAAAGAATGGGAAAGAGACTTGTAGAAAAATCCAAAAAGAAAGAGCCTATACTATGATATGTTAGAAGTTATGTGCAAATAAATGAAATAAGTTAGTATTAGTCCTAACTACAAATGATTAGTGGCTATGTGATTGAATTTGAGTTATCTTGGGAGAATTTCATATATCGTATGGTATGGTTTTGGAAATGGTTAATATGGATTTTGGGTGGCGCATTTGGCAATTAATTTGGTCGCATATTTCAATGGTTTGGAGTTAATGTCATGGTTAATGTATTGGTGATTGTTGGTTGTCGTGTACTTCAAAATTGAATGTAGAGGAGGATGGAAGCGGTGTTCAGTAAATGCACATCACTCCATACTTCTCCCATCGGACCATCACCCTAGTAAGGTTATTGTTGCATTTGGTTTTTTTGGTGGTTAAGCTAAGAGATTCAAGCCTGGGAGGAAACCTTCAACCAACTCACCCCTTTTTAAATCTATTGGTTAAAGGTATGGTTCTTCTCACCCATCCATGAATTTTTCTCTATGTATGAATGAACAATGGATCAGTGATGCATTGGTTTGTGTTTTCCTGAGATTGAAAACTGTGTAAATACATGGGTCTTCTCTCTGTAAAGACTGTGTGGTTATTTGTTTTGCAAGTGAAAGGATTGGCTGGTTGATTTATGCATTTGTTGGCTGTTCTGTGTGGTGAAAACCATGTTGGTTATATGTTGTTTTAAGTGGATATGGGTATTTCATTGGAGGGTTTCACTATATTTGTTCTTGATGGTTGCTTCCCCACATTCATGAGGGTATCCATATCCAGTCGTTTCGGGCTGCTTGTGGTTTCTTTGTATTTTTTGAACTAGCTTTTGGTCACTGTGTATTTTCTAGAGTCATGGTTGTGGGTTAGTCACCTAGTCGTGGGTTTATTTTTGTGGTATTAGCATCAACGTATCTCAGAAGTTGGTTATAGGGTGGACATTACACCAAGATGTATGCTTTTTGGTTGTTGGTGATATAAATTATGCCTTGAGTCTACATTCCCACAGACATTATTATAAATTGGTTCAGCTCATGAGAAATGCATGAGGGTTGTGCCTCTATGTGTCCTGGGTACTTGTTACTATCCAGTGGGAATTCATTTATCCCTTGCATCATTGTCCTACCCTACCCGACGTTGAACTATTGCACCATTGAACATACTGAGAGTTATAAGAAACCTTGTGCTTGTATTGAAGGGTCTCTAACTATTGGTTGATATGTTGGAGGACCTCTAGTCTCTTAGTTCTATTGTTGACTGAGCAATCTCTTAATTTCTTCCTTCTATTCGTTGTTACAGAGCTCATTTTTTCTAAAATTCCCAACTATCTTATTTGGATCGGGCATCTTTCCAATTGTCAAATATTGGTTGTAAAATGGAGTGGTCATGTTAGTTTCATTGAGTATTATCCCGTCTCTGTTTGATTGAATTGCTTGGAAGTTGTGATCGGGGATGAGAAATGATATACAATCAAAGGGGTTGCCTCTTTTTCGTTATGATAGTTGCGTCGAAAACCTAGCTCATTTTTATTTTTGGTTGATTGGGAGTCAATGATAATGTGTAGTCAATGGCTGTCTCTTCTTGTTATTCTTTTGATTGTTGCATTCTTACAACATGGTGTCAATTTCTCGTTGGTGGATGCTTTGTGTTTCATTAGTCCCGATCGATATCATGGAAAATTTTGGAAATTGATGACTGTGATTTCATTGTTTACTATGTATGTATTATGGAGGCATTGTGCATGTTTTATTTAATTGCACTATTGGTGATGAAGCTCGAGGTTTTGTATTATGGTTTCATTGCAACGTTTTATAGTTGATATAATGAAAATGAATGAAATCAGGCAAGTTATAAAAAGTCTGTTCAATCTGGAAAAAAGACCTGTGTATATATTTTATTTGGGCGATTGCGAATTATGGACAATGGTTGATATTTTATAGTGATATATGATGGGTAGAGATGGAGAAATGTGACTGTGTGTTTCTTTTGATTTTTTTTTAAATGAAAGGAAAGGAAATGAAAGAAACCAAGTATTCTCTTAACAAGACTGTTGGAAGGCATAGTGATTATGAGTATGATTACAAACTGTATGAATTGAAGAGTTTTGAAGAAAGTGAATGTGGGACAGTGAACAGTTTTGAAACACAATAATTGTTTAATTGGTATTGGTACCTTTTTGTATTGAATAAAAAATTGATTTTATGGATTACTTGATTAGTTTTATGAACAATATTCATTTTTTTCCCCTACCATTCTCTCACTTTTTGCACATTACAAGTCCCCTCGCATTCCCATTTTCACTATCCACTCCCTGTTCTTAAAATTTAATTATAGTTAAGTTAAACTCGATATTATAACAATTAAAGGACGGTACAAGGATGAGTTACAGTGATATATTATTTTGATGTACATTACAGTTGGTTGTTTGATAATTTTTTGAGTAGTAACTATGACCTAACCCCCTTCATTTTAACACTTTTTGCTCAATACAATCCTTCACATATCCTAGAACCCTTATTCAACCACTGCTCATTGAAAAGTATTAAATGATTTGTATGGACTGGATTGCATGAGTATGATGTATTTTTGAGCCAAAATTTGTTTCATACTTTAAAACAGATGTCATGTATGGTTGTTGAAGAAACTATTTTCTAATCAATAATGCATACAAGAATGAGATTTTTTAGTAGAGGTATTCATGGTCAGGGTAACATAAGAAGAGGAAATTGGAATAGGGGCCCTAGAAGGCCAACATTTTCTATACAGTTTGATGCAGACTCGCAAGAGTTAAGACAACTATTTCAAGATGAATTTTTTAACTGGATTGGACAAGGAGTGGTCCAACCTAGGCCAGAAAGGCCTCCTTTGCTAGTATCCCCTCATGTCTCATTACAACCTAAAGTCCTTGAAAATGATGAATGGCAAGAGATTGTCCACCCGATAGTCTCCCAACATTATGGCTGGCTGTTGGCACAGGGGCAGACCCAGGATTCAATGCTTACAACAACACACCAACAAAACCCTAACTACTGTCCCTTTCGAAAACACCTGCGAAGCAGTTGAAGTCTCACCCAAGGTAAAGGCAGGGATGGTTGTAGGAGTCAGTTGTATGCAACCTTAGCTGGGACACATATCTGTGATTGTAACACCTTAACAGAGCACTTAGCAATTATAGTTCATTAATATTCAGTCTTATCTTACAACGCAACTAAACCCTAATAATAGATCAATGCAATATTCACACAGATCCAATATATTCAAGCACTCAACATACCAACATAGATAGGATCTAGCATTCATTCATATTATTCAAAACTAAGCCATCACATTAGATTATTCTAATCATATATTTGTGTACTAAGACTTTAACCACATAAACAAGAGAACAACCATAAAGCATTAAGAAACCACAACACGGGGTATATGTGGTTCACACCCACCTTGGGGCTACGTCCACCAAATCTTCTTCTTTATTTCTTTCTGTCAATATTCTACATGCACAGAGACATGATATCTTACTCTATAGAGGACAAGGGATCTGCGCGCACTCTTCTAGATCCTCCTTCCCTGAGTTATAGTACAAAGCCTCTTCACAGACACTTTCACTTAGCTCTGCAAGTGTTACACATGAAATTTGCACACCTAGGTACCTTGCCCTAAGTGTCATAAAGTGTCATATAAGTGTCTCATACACCTTAACACCATGGAATAGCCTATGTCACAATCCCTAGTCAATGTGAAGGAGAGATATATTACATGAAGGCAAAAATACCAAGTACACACAAATTATTATTAATATTCATGGAAAAGGAATTGATTAAGTGTGAGAATCAAGTGCACATGAATTATTATTAATATTCTTGAAAACGAAAGTAATTAAGTGTGAGAATCCACCTCACATTTGGTTTCTTATTTTTTAGGGAAGGTGGAGGATCTCATGGATGGTTTAAATATTTCCTCCTTAAAATCCTTGAGAGATATTTCCTCCCCAAAATCCTTAAGAGATATTTTATCCCTAAATATCTTAGAGATCCCTTTCTTAGTGGATCTGATGAGAGATCCTCTCCATGGTGGTTAAATCTCCAAATCCTATATAATGAGGGGTTTCCATGGAGGAAGGGGAGATGGAAAGAATTGTGAAGAATCAACATTTTGTGTGTGGACTGTTTAAGCAAGGGTTTGGACAAGGAGAGCTTGGTGAAGCTGCTGCACTACATCCATGGTTGTAAGTAACACTTTGTTCTCATCAATATAATCAATGCTTGGCATGTTTCTTTCAAACTTGTACTTGTTCCATATAAGTTTGTCTACAGTAGGTGGATCTATGTTTTAGCTAATATCAGTAGAGTAGGAAGTTGTTTGTACTTTTGTTTGTCTTGCAAGATCTACCAAGGAGCTCAAGATCGAAGCACATCCTGGACCTTGCAGGGAAAAACGACGTTCATAAGGTACATGCTTTCCTCCTTCTCTTTTGTTCATCAGCTTGATTAGATCTAAAAGGAATTCAGTGTCCATGTTAAGCACCTTCTGTCTTAGAGTTGAGAGTCTAGCTCTCAAGGGGAAATCTACCTGTCCGTGGGGAGATTTTCCTACAACAACAAGTTCTTTGTGCATGCTATGTTGAGAACTTGTTGTTGTAGGAGCAAGTTCTCAACATAGCATGCACAAAGCACTTGCTATTGTAGGATAAAGCTCTCATCCTATATTTTTTGGAGCCTCTGAGTCACTTCCATGACTTTTCTCTGAATGGTGTTGAATTGCTACTGAGAAGTGTGCTATTCTTGGGATTGCTTCATCCTCTTAATGATTGATAGGGGCTTCAACCACGCGTGTACTATTTCTATGTGTTGCTTTGCCTCCTAGAGCTGTGACTCTAGTGACTTCATTTCAGGTCCTCAGTGAGTCACTCATAAATATGGGAACTGTGATCACTTAATTATTTACATCCCATGCCGAGGGCCATGATTCTCTCAACTGTGCTTCAAGCAGTTTCTTCTCTTTGATCTTGTACATCTAACGAAGTGATGGGAACTATTCGTAGCTCTAAGTCTACTATTATTTGTTGAAGTTGTTGGAAATCTTCCACGAGATGAGCTACATGATGCTCCACTCAGTCTTCTACCTTTGGCTCTAATCTTGTCACAGAGCAAAGTTCTTTGTCGACTTCTTCTTTGAATCCAAGATTCTTTGCAAGCAAGTACTCTTTCTCCTACTGGATTTGTGCTTTCTCCTCTTTAAACTTGGTTTAAAGTTCATCCTTCTCCTTTTGTGCAACCCGACATTTCTCTAAAATTACTTCTTGGGATTTTTTCAGGGCCGCTGTGGCCTGGTCTTTCTCAACTTGTGCTCGATGAAGATGAGCTTCAGTCACGTCATCTAGTTTGCGGAGTTGGACATGCTCATCTCCCAAATCCAATTCTTCTGATGGCGGGGGCGCAGTGGATACTGCACGGATGGATTGAAGGGCCTGTTGTACCCCTCTAAGTTCAACCTCGATCCTGTTGTACATATCCTCCTACTTGGCTTCTTGTTTCTTCAAGATGTCCCATTAAGCATCTGCTACAACTGCGATGATGATGTTGAATTCATCTACAGTGAGAACAATTTGCAGCTTAGTCAAGGTGGCTCTTGATTTATTTCAGGAAGTGAGTTTCATGGGGGAAACCTTCCTTATCTTCAAGGGATTAACCTCATCAATAGGATCCGTAAGAGGTGTTACTTTTCCTTTCTTCTACCGATATTATTTTCCATTGGTACCTTCTTGATCTGCTTCGTCATTACCCCCTTGACTAGGTGATACTGAAATAGTTTCTTCTGATGCACTACTCAATTTTTGGACCTCTTGGGTCTTCTTCCTTCTGTTGGGTCTAGGGGTATCCTTTGATTCATGAGTGGTCTTCGAGCTACTGATTAGTTCAAGGTATGACATTTCTGCGGGGTCAATGGGGATTAGGAGCTCTGACGTCCATTCCTTGGTTATCTCTTCGAGGTCCTCCTCTATGATCTTGTAATATGATTGAAGCTCTTCCTTATTCTCATTTGTGCACACATTGATATAAATGAAGTGTCGATCTGCATGAAACTTCATGAGGGGTTGGAACCAATGCAGGGTTTTTGGTGTCATACGAGGGACAACTTTGATAGACCTCTTCAGTTGGAGATAATATATATGAAAGACCGTTTTTGACTGCCACTATTTTCCCATATTGCTCGAGTACTAGAGAATGGTGAACTTCACAACGAGTGGCTTGAGAGACTCAATGTCTAGGAAGGTTGTACCTTCCAGCATCTCCCAAGCGGTAAATGCGATGAGGATCAGGAGCCAGCTAAAGTGGAACTCATAGCCCTAATACTGAGCTTCACGATAGTCTAATTCCATCTGGTTGACCAAGTACTTCACCCAATTCATCTGGAGTCCTTCTACACATTTATTGGCAAGGTCAAAAATGAATCCCGTGACATGTGTAGGCCAGTTCTTTCTCACAAGATTTCTTGCGATCAACTGGAAGGCTAGGCACACTGCGCCATTATGGATGGAAGCTACCTTGTAGACTCGTGTTCCATTTTCTACATTGCCATATGTGTCTTTGATCTTCATTTCTAGTGCATGATCTGTAGCCTTCCCTGGGTAGAAGTTCTGCGGGTTGGGTCCCTGCATACTCAATCCATTGATCCTATGGATCAACGTCGGATTGACTGTGATGCATCGGTCTAGCCATAGGTTGTCGCCATGGTAGCATGATATTAGGATATTAACACAGGTTTTAACCTCCTGGTGCCTTCCAAAGTGGGGAATCTTCATTACATTCAAGAGGGTGAACTGTGCGAGGTTCATAGTCCATGGATGGGGGATTATTTTCGAGTTCTTCCCCTTCATCCTGGTCAAGTAATTGTAAGGAGAAATCATACTATGGTTCTTACGATCTCCTAGGTTGAAGTCGTTGAACTTGAATGTCGCGATCTTATCCTGTTGCATTCTAACTTCAGGTATCCCCTTTGGGAGGTACATAGTAACTATGGTGTAATCAAAGTCCCTCGAGACACTGTCATGACTCATCGCGCCAACCAGAGGTGGAATGTAGTCAGGTAGGATGGTTAGGATTAACTTTGCATTCGCTAGGTCATCTCTGTGCTAGGTTCTCTTCTCCACTGTCAATCGGGATGGTCTGAATCTGCAAGGAGTCGACAGAGAGGCTTGCACTCCTCTCATTGATGATGCTTGAATACCCATCGACATTACTTTTTTGGCAATGAGATCGATGAGAAATTGTTTGATGACTTTATTTGTGGCAATGATTTCGTCTGACATACATGATCATGATCGGATAAATCGGGTGGATGAATGAGTGCACAAGGCAATGGAATAGGTGTCGATCTCAATAAACACAGTGCAATAGCAATGAGTTGGCTTGGATACAATTTGAAAAAAGTTTTCTCGATGCAATAGTCAACGGACTAAGTAGCCACAATGTAACAGATCTCTCCAACAGATGAGAGGCCTTCATCAATGCTGTTCTATCCGTTGCGATGCGGTCCCAACGGTATGATGGCGAGTCTTCCTAACCGTTCGGGTTGTCAAGCTAAATGTTATAATGATTTCAATGACTATAACGCTTCTCCCTGGTGAAGTGCCACGTTGCGTTGTTTTGATATCTCAAAGAAGTTCCAGTCTTACAAACCTTCCTCCTGTGAAGTCCCCTCTGGAACCTTCTGGAACTTTTCTATCTTTTCTCTCTTCTTATTGAGCTTTCTAGCCTTCTTCCTAGTGATCTTCATCTTGGTATTCCTCTTTCCATTCCTATTCTTATCTCCTTTTGGCATAGTAATTTCTCCTTGTTGAGATTCTTTCATAGGGTTAGAGATTAATACTTCTTCTCTATCTGGGTTAGGTATTCTACTCATTTGTGAGTCTTCTTGCATTATTTCAACTTTGACACCCAAGCTTCTAGTTCTAAGTAGCTTTGATCTGTTCTCTTGTTCTTCAATCAAGTGTGATATCCTCCTAGTCATGAAATCTTTAAATTCTTGCTTCTTCTACTCTGATACTTCCTCTTCTTTTCTTCTTGCTTGATCCTTTTCAATCAAAGGTTTTCCTAGTAATATAGAAAATGGGGCATTGTTATCAACAAATTTAACAACCTCAAAATCTTCCTCCGTCGAGGTTTCATGAACACTCATAGATATCTAGGTGAGTCTTCCACATAGGGTTATCAACTTTCCTCCAAATAATCTTATTCCTCCCAATGAAGGAATCATTGCAGGATTTCCTAAAGTCTCCCAAGTTATTTCTGTCATGATAATTACCTTTGTTTCTTCATCCAGGACAAAGGCATTGTCGAAGTCTTGTATTCTTTCTTCTATGTACTCTTTTTCTTTGAAGATATCTGATAAGTTGATATTCTTTTGATCATTCATGATTTCTTTCATTTGTAGCAAGACATTCTCTGATTCTTTATGGGGTTCTTTCATGGTCTCAGTTTCTTGACCTTTCTCAGGGTTTTCTTGTCTCATATTCATTCTTTCAACCTTAGCAATCATTCTAGGGAAATCCAAAACTTCATGGTCCATATATTTACAACAAAGGAAAATAGGACCTCTACTAGGGCATTCCTTAGAAAAATGTCTTGGTCTTCTGCAACTGTAGCAAAGAGTTAATCCTCTCTTTCTTTTAAATGATCCCCAACCTTCCCTGTACTGTGCACTAGGATCATAGTAGCTAACCTGAAATAAAATATTTCTAGGGTCTTGCATCCATATGTTAGTCCAAACATTCTTTCTATGCATATGAATAACATATCTTTCACTATTTTTGTCATATCTACTCATATCAAACCTTCTTTCATTTAGTTGTGCCCTACTTTTCAAGCTAGGACAAAATTTATCAAACATACCTAGATCCATACTTTTGAAAAAACAAATCCCACTTAACCTACGTTTTCAATCAAAACCGTTCAATGTTCTTACCTTTACCAGAGCACCAAACTTTAAGATCTTACCTCTTTAACCAAAAATTCTTACTTTACTTTTATCAGAGCACAAAGATTTAATATCTTACCTCTTTTATTCAGATCATGACTTTTCTTGTTATCACGAGCTTCATAGGTCCAAGTAGAGATATTTAGCACTAAGAGACAACGGATCTATGCACGAATCTTTCTCTTTTCTATAGTTCCCATCAATCATAGTTTAGGTCGACAACATAACCATTGTTGGCAGGGGGCAGACCCAGGGTTTGACACTCAAAACAATGAAAAAAAACCTATTTCTGACCCTTTCAACTTAACACCTGTAAAGCAGATCAAGTCTCACCCTAGGTAGAGGCGGGGGTGGTTGCGAGGATTCAGATATCTACAACCTTAAATTTTGAGGACACAGATCTGTGATTGTATGTTAAGAACCAATACCAAATCTGAAGATATAATGCATGCAAATCTTTGAATACACAATAGATCCACAAAGCAAGATGAAGAAACCACGTATTATTACCAAACCCTTGGTGGGGCAACACCATACAATGGATCCTATTATGGAAGGATCCTCTCCTATTCACTTGCGCGAGGGTGCTTCTTCCTAATGAGCTCAGCTCCAAATGCAATACTTCTCTTCATGTCTCATTACATTGCTTGAACCCTTTATATAGTGCTATCATCTCCTAAGAACATTCTAGGAGGAATCTTCTAGAAGTAGAACCTTCCTAAGAAGCCCTCTTACATTAATTATATCTAATTACCCATTTATTATCTAACTTCATAGTGGGCCTTATTTAATAATATGTGGACCTAGTCCACCATTGAATGACCTCCACTATTATCACTATAGTGGGCCCTCTAGGCCCCACTACCTCTCTAGCTACCTTACATTCCATCCCCTTATGAAATTGTTGTTCTCAACACTTGTTATGAGGATGTACAAACATATACCGGAGTCCCATGGATAATTGTGGACCATAATGTTGAAGAAGATTGAAGAACCGGGGGTCCCATGTAGAAAGAAATCCCGCACGATGTTGAAGTAGTCCAACCACCATTGTAAGCACGGGTCCCATGTCCAAGTGCTCATGTGAACTCCCAGAAGAAGATTTTGGAGCCAATAACCAACTCCAAATGATGCTCAAAAGTGACACATATCATGTGGATCCAAATAAGAAGATCCATCCACATAGTGGAAAATGGCCATAAGCGGAATCGGAAGGAATAAAAGAAATACCACTATAGAATTATCTGTTGAATCTTTTGGGAACTAGCTCTGATGGGACAATGATATTCTACTTGAGAAGGTGGAGTAAGTCATCAAATAAAATATGGAAGTGGTTGTCATCGCATAAATGACAACTATACATATACCAATCATCTGGTGCCTCAAAATCATACAAGCATATATTTCACGATTATATTCATCCCTGAAATTACTGCATAAGAAATCTCTCCTCATGTTGTTCAATGAATCTTGAATACTTCTGGCTGTCATTAGAGCCATGCGTGATGATATTTTGTGAGGCTGTCTGTGAAGCCTTGTGATAACACATCCAATATCTCATCCAATGTGTATGTATGAAACAAATGGGCTTTGAATGATTCAATAATTTCTTTTCAAGGTTTGAGACGAAATAAATAGCCATCCCCGAAAACCAAAATTGACCCAATAGAATTAATGGCCGAGGAAAATGGCGGTTTTTGGTGAAAAACCCTAAAAAATATTGAAGTTCAAATGCTCATAACTTCACTTCCCGGACTCCGTTTGGATGATTTTTAAGTTGGTGAAATTGTGAGAGGAACTCAGATCTATAATTTATTTGGGAGAAGATTCGGCCTCCAAATTCTACAAAAAAAAAAAAAAAAAAAAAAAAAAAAAAAAAAAAAACACTGAAAAAATTGCAGATTTTAAAACCTCAATATCTTGACCTTCGGACTCCATTTTGATCGATTTTTTTTTTTTTTAAATTGGGTGTTTTCTGAGAGGAACTCGGATCTACAACCCTTTTTCTGCAAATTTTTCACTGAAATATACCGAAAAATTCGATAATGTCATTGAGCCCTTTTACTTGCTCAGAAAAAATCTGCAAAATAAAAATATTGCCATAACTCCGGTAGGAAAGTGCTCGATGCACTTGTTAGAACCAATACCAAATGAAGATATAATCACCACAAATACTGAATACACAATAGATCCACAAAGCAGAAGATAGAAGAAACCACACAATATTATTACTGAAGAAACCCTTGAGGTGGGCAACACCATACAATGGATCCTATTAATGGAAGGGATCCTCTCATGTTCACTTGCCTCTTGAGGAAGTTCCTCATAATGAGCTTCATCTTCAAATGCAATACTTCTCTTCATGTCTCATTACATTTCTTAGACCTTTATATAGTGCTATCATCTCCTAAGAACTTGTTCTAGGAGGAATCTTCTAGAAGTAGAACCTTCTAAGAAGCCCTCTTACATTAATTATATCTAATTACCCATTTATTATATCTAACTACCATAGCCCTCTTACATTAATTATATCTAATTACCCATTTATTATATCTAACTACCATAGTGGGCCTTATTTAATAATATAGTGGACCTAGTCCACCTTACATTGAATGAACTCCACTATTATCACTATGGGCCCTCTAGGCCCCCCCACTACCTCTCTAGCTACCTTACATTGTAACACCTTAACATAGCACTTAGTAGTTATAGTTCATTAATATTCAGTCTTAGCTTACAACACAACTAAACCATAATAATAGATCAACGCAGTATTCACACAAAACCAATAGACTCAAGCACTCAGCATAACAAAATAGATCGGATCTAGCATTCATTCATATTATTCAACACTAAGCTATCACATTAGATTCTTCTAAGAATATATCTGTGCACTAAGCCTTTAACCACATAAATAAGAGAACAACCGTAAAGAACTAAGAAACCAAAACACAGGGTCTACAAGGTTCATCCCCATCCCAGGGATACGTCCACCAACTCTTCTTCTTTATTTCTTTCTGTCAATCTTCTACATGCACAAAGCCATGATATATTACTCTATAGAGGAAAGGATATCTACGCACACTTCGCTAGATTCTTCTTCCCCGAGTTACAACAAAAAGCTTCTTCACAATCTCTTACAATCACTTGCACTTAGCTCTACAAGTTCTCAACATAGCATGCACATAGCACTTACAAGTTGCACTTAGCATAGTGTCTAGCCTCTCTTCGATTACATAGATCATACTACTTCCTACATCGCCTAGCTTTCTATTTATAGATTACAAAAAGGGAATAAACATGGGTAAACCCATGGGACAACATCCCCATACCCGTTACATAAGCCCAAAACCCAAAAATCCCTAAAAAGAGGCCAAGATCCTGCGATCTCCGCTTCGACTTGCACTCCGCCTTCAACAGCCTGTTGAAGTCCCAAAAGTAGGTCAAACATGACCAAGGATTCTCACAAAATGGTCAAGGGCCAACATTGGACTAACTTGTCTCTACCTTCTCCTCTACCTGTTAATCAAATTGTCCAAGCTTCCCGTTCCCACTCACCAGTACAATATTCCCATTCAAGCAAAAGGTTAAAAACCGAGGCCCACCATGATCCTAACAAAGGAAAAGCCGTTGATGCCCCCTCCTCTCCCTCAAATGACTCTTCCAAATCCGTGTCCTCCTGCATGCATTTGAGAGATGATTTCTCTCATGTTGTTAGTGAGATTAGGCCTAAAGGCTCCACATAGCCTAAGGAAAATTCAAAGAGATCAAATGGTGACAACAACAACAAGGGGGATATTGCCTCCCATAGTGGAAAATATGGGTTTTAAGTGTTTTTATTTATTAATTGTTGAGAACACTTGACTTCTAAAATTTTGGACAACACACTATTGTTTTTGGATATATGGATATTATATTTTTGGAAATAATTTCAATTATCATTGATATAAATTATCAAATTATGAGAGTGATGCTGGGAGCCACAAGGAGGAATGTGTTTGATTGATTAACTAGTTCTGTTATGTTTGTTAAAGAACTAAAGGGAGCCACAAGGGGTCCAACCTACTAGTTATTATTTATTACAAAATCCCTTATTATGATTTTATTACTTTTCCCCCTTAACTAAAAAGTTGGTTGAGTTTTAGTTAACTTAACTAAAAGGGTATTTTAACTACTTCAAATAATTGTGATTT
Organism: Picea sitchensis; assembly: GCA_010110895.2. Taxonomy (NCBI): domain Eukaryota; kingdom Viridiplantae; phylum Streptophyta; class Pinopsida; order Pinales; family Pinaceae; genus Picea; species Picea sitchensis. The sequence goes on along the minus strand of SNQJ01S0033621.1, from coordinate 20,371 downwards.
CTTAAAGGAAAAAGGAAAAGGAAGAACAAGAGGAGAATAGAAGGAGAAACAATACTAAGGTCTTCTCTTTGAGTTTTGCTGAGATAATTCAGTTTTCATTCATTCTTTAATTCATTGAAAGACTAATTCTCTTTTATGATAGAAGGGTCCTATTGTAGACAACAAAATTCAGGGTTGAATTACATCATTCAGACACTTTTTTTTCAGAGGTGTTGATCTATCTCTGATAGTCTGTGCAGATTTGTCTGTTTATGAATTAAATTTCATGGCTGATAAAGGCTATTGTGTAGAGTCAAGTGGGCAACAATCTGTGGCAAGCTGATCCATCTTTTAAAGTTCAATTTTTTACTTTCTTTCGGAAGTCCTTTTGTATGGTTTTCATCGAGAACATCTAATTTTGACTTTGGTCTGAATTCCTCAAGGAATTTTGTAAAGGGAACGAGTTTTTGATAAATTGGAATGGAATAAACGATTGCTTTATGTCTCATTTGTGTTGATTATTGACTTGGTGTTTTGACTTCTGTCTCTACATTTATTTTTGCATCTGTTATATTGAGAAAATTACATAAATATTGAATTTTTCAGCAACTTTCATTTATAAAAAATCAACCTAAACACTTGTAACCAATACTTGTGGATTATGAAACAATTTTTTATGGCTATAAACATAGGGTGATATTCTCTTCTATCTTTCTTTGGACAAGTAAGATCTGAAAATGATTGAGTAAGATCATTTCATATCTTTTCCTCAATAGTAACCACTGATCCCACTAATTTTTCCTTTCTGATGCAAACCACCTCAAGTATGTTTCCAAACACTTGTTGACAACTTCAGTTTGACCATCATTCTACGGATGATAAACTGTGCTGAGATGCAATTGGTGCCTTGTATCTTGAACATTTCTTGCCAAAAATTGCTGGTGAAAGTGGGGTCTCGATAAAAAAAAATATAATGAGGCATGCCATGAATCTTGAAGACTCGATCCATGAATTTTGAGCCAAAGTGGAGGTTATAAATGGGTGTTGAAGATCACATAAATGAGCATACCTAGAAAGGCAATCAACTGCCACCATGATGACTGATTTATTGCTCGATTTAGGTAATCCCACAATAAAATCCATAGAAATATACATCCAAATAGCAGGTGGAATCAAAAGCAGTTGTAGTGTGCCAGGAGCTTTGATTGTTTCACCCTTATTGCATTGACAAAAATCACATTCTGCCACAAAATTGTGAATGTCCTGTTTCATACCATCCCATAAAAGTAATGTTTGACACGGTCATATGTTTTGGTAAATTTGAGTGCCTAGCTGTGGGTGTAGCATGAAGCTCAGAAAGTACCGTGGATTTAAGTTGTGACTGTTTACTTAAATACAACCGGCATTTGTAGCAAAACTCATCATTGTGCTAAGAGTACCATGGGGAAACTAGAGAATTGGCCTGCAATTGTTGTATCAAATGAATTTTTTTGGGATCATGTAGCCATTCTTGGTCAAAAGCTTGGAGCCAATCTGGTACAATGAAGGATAGGGAAAAAAGGGACCCTTTATCCTTATTTTTTCTTGAAAGTGCATCAACGACCATAATGTATTTTCCTTTCTTGGAAATTATGTCATAATCATATCCAAAGAGATTAGTCACCCATTTTTGTTGCTATGCTTTGATGATATATCTTAATTTGGAAGCATTTCCCCAATGGATAAAGGCGTGAAATATCCACTGCATGCATAATAGCCAACATTTACTTTTCATAGATTTATTTTCCCAAATGTTGCTCTGATAGTTGTTTGCTGGTAAAGGCCAAAGGCCGACCATATTTCATAAGTACTGCTCCAATTCCTCTCTTAGAAGCATCACATTCTAGTACAAAGGTATTTGTGAAATTAGGAAGGCCACCTTCAAGGTTTGAAAGGCCTGATCGGCTATGGGAGTCCAAGTGAAAGAATTCATTTTAAGGAGAGTAGTGAGAGGTGCCATAATCTTTCCATAATTCTTAACAAGCTTGCGATAATAGCCTATTAAATCGAGGAATCCATGCAAGATTTTGAGAGTCTTTGGGCGAGGCCAATCCGACATAGATTCATTCTTTTTAGGATCTTCCTTGACACCTGCCTTGCCAGCAAGATGACCCAAGTACTTGAATTCTGAGGCTCCAAAAGAACATTTAGATTGTTTGAGTAAAAGTTCATGTTGAGAGAGTAGATGTAGAACTCGATCCACATGAGAAAGATGGGCTATCTAGTTTTTACTATAGATGAGGATATCATCAAAGAAAACTAAGACAAAATGATGGAGAAAAGGAAGGAAGACATGATTCATGAGGAATTTGGAAAGTGGATGGAGCATTACACAAGCCAAAGGGAATGAATAAAAACTCATAGTGGCCCTCATGAGTTCGAAATGATGTCTTAGGAATGTTGACATCACTCATACGTATCTAGTGGTAGCTAGAACAAAGATCAAGTTTAGTAAAAAACTGGGCACTACTGAATTTATCCAAGAGGTCATCAATGACAGGAATGAGAAGTTTGTCTTTAATGGTGAGTTTGTTGAGGGCACAGAAGTTAGGACACATGTTCCAAGAACCTTATTTCTTAAGGACCATGACCATAGGAGAAGAGTAGGTGTTCATACTAGGACTGATAACACCCGCGGTGAGAAATTCTTTAAGAATTTTCTCAATTTTATTTTTTTGGGAAAAGGGATGTTGATAGGGATGAATATTGGGGGGAAGGATGATGAGGACAAGGGGAATGGAATGGTAATGAACACCATGGGAAGGAGGAAATACTTGGGGAGTGGAGAAAACAACTTGATGTTTTGAGAGGATGGATTGGAGGTCCTGTGACACATAGGGTGTCTTAGTGGATTGAATGGCATGGAGTTGTGCAATAATTCCAGAATGACCTTTTTTGAGAAGCTTTTCCATACGATGGGAAATGATGATTTCTGAGGAACTGAAGGTGATGCCTATGAGTTTATATTGTTGGACCTCCTCATGAAATTACATGGTTAATTCCTTAAAATCTATGAGAATGAGACCCAAAGTCCTTATCCATTTTGCACCCAACACAATGTCACAACCTCCCATGTCAATAGAAAATATATGATATTTCATGTGGTACTTACAAATTTGGAGATGCACAATTTCACAATACCCCCGAAATTTCATGGACCCACCATTAATAATCATGATTTGAAAATTATTAACAACACAAATATAGAAATAGGTTCTTGGGAAATGCAACGATGAATAAAGTTATGGGTGCTTCCACTATCAACAAGAATGATGACCTTCTAATTCTTAATGTAACCAATTATCTTGAGGGTTTGGGGAGTAGAGAAGCCAATGAGAGCATTTAGGGAAATGACCTGTTCAAATTTGGGAGGGTCGAAGGGTGGGGTCATGTCAGTGGGTTTATATGACTCGGCCACAAGGGGGGCCTCAACATCGTCTTCCGAAACATCCTCCGAGATGACCATAAAAATATTTTGTTCCTAGCACTTGTGCTCAAGAAAATATTTTTCATCACAATTATAACAAAGGCCTTTGAGTTTGCGTTCAATCCTTTATTCCTTGGTCAATTTTTGGATCTTTAGTGGAGTAGAAGGAGGAGTGGGAGTGACTAGTTTAGTGTGAGGAATAAAGGAGGGTTTTTGGGTTTGAGAAGAGACAACCTATTGTTCTTCCTTATCTCTTTTAGTAGCTTCCACCCAACTCTGAGGTTGAGCCATGAGGACATGGAAACACATCTCATCCTTGAGGCCACTGATAAAAACTTCTCGAAAAAAAGCATCAGACAATCCCTCTGTATGGAAATCCAATTGCTCAAAAGTGGCTATAAAGTCTTCCACTGTGCCAGATTGTTTCAACTTTGTGAAATGACATAAATGGTTGGTGTCAGTGTCAAAGAGTTCATAAATATCTGCCACAAATTGTGTCCAAGCCACATACCCTTGGCAGACATTTTTTTTCCATTTCCACCATTGCCAACATTCTTGATCTAGATGGAGAACACCATACCAGAGTTTCTCGAACTCATCTATAATTCCATACAAAGAGAAATAATGTTCCATTTGAGTTACCCATCCAGAGGGATCTGAGCCATCATATTTGGTCACATCCACATGTGAAATGTGTAGGTTACACTGAAAGTGATGGGGACAAAAATTCTGGGAATTGGAGGAAGTTTCACCTTTGGATTGAAAAGGTGGGTCAGAGGAGGGAAGATCTATAGGGATATGCAACTTGGTGCAGATCATCATAGTGAAGGATGCAAGATGGGTATTGAAGGATTCAAGCTAGGTAGTGAGGTCCTGTTTGATGGTTTCCAGTTTGGATTCAATGGAAGAATGCATGTTTTTATTGATGGTGGAAAAAATGGCACTGAGTTGTCTCACTTCTTGTTGGTTCTCTATGAAATTAGAGTATAAGGAATCGAAGCGAGCTTCCAAGTCTTGGCTATGGGTGTGGGACATGATGAAGAGGGAAAATGAAAAGGGATGGATGGGACCACAAAGAAAATGGGTTATGGGTGAAGTGTATCACAATGATCAGGGCGACGAGGGGAATCCAATGGGGTAA
>SNQJ01S0033620.1:41191-77267 GCA_010110895.2 Picea sitchensis | reverse complement strand
GGCCCGACACACATTGTTTCATATAAAGTGTTACATTTATTGCATTGGGCATTTAGGTGAGGATCATGGGTTGAATTCAGATAATGAATCATGATACTTGGGAGTTATGTTTTTTACCTATTTCACCTTGGTGGCCATCATATGTGTCCTAGTCCAGTGTTGTCACTCTTGGGGAACATGGGTACTACTAGGAGGCCTTAATGAGGGTAATGTACCACTCCCTCCCATATCTAACAGATTCCATCTATTTTCCTTACATTGTCCCATGTTTTGGAAATGGTTGTTACATGTAGACCAAAAAATCCCTTGCCTTCATCCTCCTACGAGAAGAAGGGGCTAGAATGCTCAAGTTTAATGCAATCATTAAGAAATAATGTTGAGAGCATGTCATAAATTCAAAATCCAAAAAAATGGGATGAAAATGACAAAATCAAAATCCGAAAGTTAGCTTGAGCTCTACCCCCTCACTATGAGGCGATCACCCCAAGACCTAATGCACATAATGCATAACAAATTAAAAGTACTTAATTTAATCCCAATAAAATAAATGCATGAACCTGAAAAGGGGACTTGCAAAGAAATACATGAATATCAAAAGGAAAGAAGGGGTTTGGAATACACACATTGTTGAGGAAAGAGTAACTCAAGCACCAAGTGCTCCCTCTACAAAGGTACTCATGGATATGGACCCACACATGGCTTTACATGTCAATGACACTATGACCATGAAGTAAACCCCATACCATCTCATTCACTTGTACTTACAATTTGAAGGGTTTCTCAGGAACTACTTCTCTACTTGGGTACTGACACACCTAATAGGATCTTGTGGTGGTCCTTCCATATCTAAACTTGGAAAATTGCATAGAGTCTTAAGATAGTGTGAAGTTTGAAGAAGATACCTAATGTGAATTGCTTATGTGGCTATTGTATTAGATAGTGGCTTACTTTGTATGATTTTAATGATTCTTGTATCTTGTAATGGTTAGTCTTACTTGATTATGGTGAGCCTTGCTTATTGATCATGCACCCATGAAGATGGTGATCTTAGGGACGTTTTGATGCTTATACCGAGGATGTTGTAAACTGTATGGATGACATTAGGCCCCTGATGATGAGCGTTGGACTTGTTGATGACTTGGAATGCATTGAGACATCTTCCAACAACTCTTGGACCTTAGACATTGCATTTATGAACTCAAACATTGCAAATATAGCTTAATGTGCCACTTGGAAGGTAGGGATCCCATACACCAGAATGTTGTACCCTTTGAGGATGTTAGGGTTTGGATTGACCCCATTTCCCTTAATGACGATGATGCACCTATTTGGAGAGTTTATGGAGACCTTATACACCATGATGTCACCTTAGGAGCTTGTGATGTTTCACACATGATGATGACATCATGCTTGAGTGAGATGTGACTTTTGCTTGAGCTAACTTAGCACATGGTTGATGAGTTGGCACTTTGATGATGATGAGATGTCACCATATTGATGAGGGGAGGTGACCTTTCATGATGCTTTGCACCTTTTGGGGATGGATGTGACCTTTGGAGACTGTTTTCCCTAGAGTAGATGACAACACCTTCATTTTCCCTCTACACTCATACATGTGACTTTTGAGGGGACGTTTTCATGTATTTGCATTTTATCTTTATGTTGGAGGATATTTTGGGGTTGACTTGAGACCTATCCACATTGTATCATGGATTATTATGTTTTTAGGGGATTTTAGAGAGATGAGGCGCTAGGATTGTCTCATATATATAGATGTCGGTTTCCTCATTTGTAATTCATACTCATCTTGTGGAGAATCACTTTTAGCACTTGTTTAATCTCTTATTTATCATGGAGAACTTATACACACTTTCTTGGAGATGATCTAGTGGATGCTTTGCAAGTTTATTATAAATGATTTCATGTTAGGTTTTCTTTCATGCTTAATGATTTGACTAGTAAGTGTTCTTTTCAAGTCTTTGGTGGTTTATTCTTGGTGTATTAAGTAAATTGTTTTATGAAAGTGGTGATAATTGCTTGCTACCTTGTATTCTCTTGGATAAACCCTTGTTTTGAAACCCTAGGGAAGTTTGTAGTGGACTACCTCCTCTTGTTATCATTTTTTGAGCTTGTTGAAGGACATAAGGGTAAGTCTAGGGTTTGTAGTGGACTACTCTAGGGTTATTATTTTAGGTTAAAATTCTAGGGTTTTGTAGTGGACTACTCTAGGGTTTTGACCAAAATATATTTAGATCTCTTACTAAAGGTTCTTAGAAGACATAGGACGACCTCTTAGTGTTTGCAATGGACTACCTTAAGTTGTTCTCCTAAAGAATCAATACATAGGGTTTGTAGTGGACTACCTTAGGGTTTGATTTTTGAGTCTTTCTTTGCCTTTTCTCTCCATATAAGTTTCATTTTGACTCCATATGCCCAATGAAGCTAGATGACACTAGTCTATTCTCTTGCAAAATGACTTCAAAACCCTAATCCTCTCTCTCCTTTGACGTCTTGTGGTAGACTTACGATTTATTTCCTTTCCTTTTAATTTGTTAGCCATCTCGAACCTAACTTATAAAGTTTTGTTGCATTATTTACTTAGAAATATTCTTAACATCAATTATTGCATCATTGTTGTAGTTTTCAACCAACTAGGGATCGATGTCTTGCACACTTTAAAATAGTTGCATGCCATTTTATTTTCAACAAGCATTGGTTACTTAATGTGTCAGTGTTAGCTTGCATTTCAACTCTCTTTCATTGCAATCTTATTAGTTTTAGGACTTTTATATTTTTTGTTGTCATAACTTGTCCTTTTGTTGAAGTAATCATCTTTTATTTCAAGTTTTATGACAACCATAGCTTCTTCTTTTTTTTGTAGTGTTTCAGGGAATTTACTTGATTCATTTGATTTGATAGCTATCACTTATTGTCTTGAATACCTCACACACAAGTCTGGAATTTCTTTACTTAACCACCTTGCCTTTACCTTGAACTTTAATCTAGCCAGTGGTGTAATTGAGTAACCAAGACAAGAGGTTGTAGACTTGATTTATTCTTGCTACATGACTCATTGAGGTTGCTAGGGAAGCCTCCCTTGTCTTGAATCTCAATCCTTCACTAAAATGAGGGAAGTAATTTCTTAGGTGACAGTGGCAAGTACTTCCATATGTTACACTTGTCTTGCATCTTGTGAAGGCTTTGTGCAAGTGCTAGATCAGTTGATAACAGGTTGGTATCAACACTCCTTATATTTTTAATATAGAAGGGTACATAAAAAAAAAGGTAATAATGTTGACTATTCCCAGTAATACCCATAACTTCATTAATTGAAAATTAGACAAACTTCTCAATTGCTTTATATATCCATCACCAAAGTTTCAAGTAATGACCGCAAATGGAGGTACCACAAATTGTTAAGGGAAGTGTTATAATATTAAAATCACTACGAAAGGTTATACCTTGGATAGATGAATGATTGCAATTCAAATGTGTGGCGATAATGTGGTCTTAAGGGTCCAATGGTTACAATAAATGGAATAGTGGCTTTTCATTTTAAAAAAAAGTCACGAGAATTTCTTTGGAAGGAAAGGGAATTGAACTTAGAGCTATGCAAGGGACACCATCAAAAGTAATAAGCTCTAACATCATGGAAAGTTTGTTAAAAAGAGGAAACAATAATGTAATTTCACAATTGTGCTCAATAGATGTTCAAACTTCTAAACCTTCCATTCCCCTCGATCTCCAAAGAGTTATTGACAGTCATTCCAAGGTATTTACAGAGATGCACAAAGGTCTTCCACCTCCTTGAGAGAATTATCATGTTATTTACTTGACTCCAGGGAGCCTTCCTCCTAACATCAGACCTTATAGATACCCCTATGCAGAGAAGAGTGAGATTAAGTGTATGGTTGAAGAAATGTTAGAGGCTAGCATAATTAACCTAGCCAAAGTGATTTATTTTCACCAATGGTGACGGTTTACAAAAAGGATGGCTCTTGATATATGTGTCTAGATTATAGAGATCTCAAAAGATCACCATTAAAGGCAAGTTTCATATTCCTATCATTGATGAATTGTTAGATGAACTATAGGGAGAAATTTACTTTGCAAAGTTGGATCTCCATTTAGGATATCATCTTATTATAATGAGGGAAGAAGAGATCCCCAAAACAACCTTTAGAACACACAAAGGTCATTATGATTATTTGGTGATGATTTTTGGCCTTACTAATGCCCTTTCCACATTTCAAAGCTAGATGAATTCCATTTTCAAATCCTTATAAAATTTGCATTAATATTTTTTGATGAATTTTTAATCTACAAAAAATCTTGGGAAGAACATATTCAACATGTTTATGTGGTCTTAAAACTGCTAGAGGAGCAACAACTATATGCAAATTCTTCTGAGTGTTCCTTTAGGGCGATGGAAGTGGAATGTTTGGGACACATTATATATTATGAAGGTGTCAAAGTGGACCTCAAGAAAATTAAAGCTATGATGGAATGGTCAATTCCCAAAATCTTGAAGAAACTTAGAGGATTCTTAGGATTGATGGAACAAAACCACAAGTTTGTTAAGAACTATGGTTGAATAGCACCACCTCTAATGATGTTATTGAAGAAGGATGCATTTTCTTGGACTCGGGAGACAACCCAAGCTTTTGGAAAAATTCAAGAGATGATGTGTACAACTCCTATCCTAGACACACTTTACTTAACAAAAACCTTTATAGTGGAGTTTGATGTCTCAAGGAATGACATTGGTGTAGTTTCAATGCAATAAGGAAGGCCCCTTACCTTTGCAAGCCACCAACATAAAGGAAATAATTTAATAAATCCCATTTATGAGAAGGAAATGTTGGACATACTTCATGTAGTTAAATAATGTCATCCTTAACTAATAGTAAAACAATTTAAGGTGAAAACAAATAACGATAGTTTGAAGTAATTCTTGGAACAATGACTATCTTAAGAAGAGAAACACAAAGTGGGTTACAAAGATGCTATGTTATGACTTTGAAATTATCTAGCAAAAGGGAAACAAAATGTGGTGGTGGATGCACTTTCAAGGAAAGAAGAAGGCACAAAGGCATTACTTTGTGATCTTTCTATTCTACGAGTTGATTGGGTGGAAGAAGAAAGGATAAAATGGTAGTAGGACTAGAATGGATGGAAGCTCATTTAACAAATACAAAAGGACCCCATTGCATCATATAAAATCACATGGAAGATTGATGCGCTTTGGTATAAGGATCACCAATATATATCTAAGAACTCCCAACTCAAATAGAAGGTCCTTTTGGAACTACATACTTCTCGTAAAGGGCAATACTCAAAATTTTGGAAAACTTACTATAGGATGAAGAAGGAATTTTTTTGGGAAGGTCTTAAAACTAATGTTTGGAATTTTTTGGTAGAATTTTTTGTTTTTCAATAGAACAAAGTAGAATCACTTAAGACCTCATATCTTCTAGAACTATTAGCCATACCGAGTTAGCTTTGGGAGGAGGTCTCAATGTATTTTATCATAGGTATACCAAATTTAGAAGGGAAGAATTACGTCACGGTGGTGGTGGATAGAATCACAAAGTATGCCCAATTCTATGCACTTTCACACCCTTTTAAGGAAAGTATAGTAGCCACAACATTCATGGAAACTATTTAGAATCTACATGGAAACCTAAAGATTAATGGTGAGCCATAAAGATCCGATTTTCACCCATAATTTTAAAACTAAATTGTTTTCTTATGTGGGTACTCAACTAGATCACAACTCCTCTTACCATCCCTAATCAAATGGGCAAACCAATATTGTCACAATAAATTTCTAGAACGTTATCTTTGTTGCTTAGCATCAAATAAACAATCACATTGGGTCTGAGACGAACAAAGTTCGCTCACACAAGAATTATCCAAAATACTTGGAATATAACATAATAATCCATGTAAGAATAATGTATAAAATATGAATAGATAATATGATATACAATTGAGAATGAGGGCTCGTTTATATACCCACGCAGGGGTGCCCTTAACCAATAGTCATGTCCTTTCATTATTAATAGCTATTATTTATTAATTATTTATTATGTTATTAATATCTATTTTATATGTATATTTATGTTCATAACATTGCATTCCCCTTAAAAATGCTTTGTCCTCAAATCATACTTTACGGAAGACTTATCTCTTGCTCTAGTTTGTAATTATTGTCTCCTGATTCTTCATTCTTGAGTTAGTAATCGTTGAGGACCTGAGATGATAGGATCTTCTAATTGTTGAGCAGAACTATCGAGTTGTAAAGGAGTCTTCCCACCCTAATTCTATCTTTTGTGGAATTGGGAGTTTATAGGGTTCTTGGAAAGAACTTGAAGTATTTTGACTCCCATGATAGCTTCTACTTTGAGCATCACTTGTAGTGGAAGTAATAGTCTTCAGCATATCGGTCATTTATTTATGTTGATACAATGATTGGCTAAAGTATCAACTTTTGTGATTAGGATGTCGATAAGGCATCCTTGCAATTCGATCCTTGCTTCATATACTTGTATCTTTTTGTTGATTAACTTTTGGAATTGAGTTTTCTTCATAGGCCTGGATTGTTTCTTCTTCAACATTTGAAGACCTCTTTACATCAGTTGGATTCACATTCTTTTGAGTTGTAAGGTTGATTAGTTCTATATTAATTCCTTTATCCATAATTGGGACTTTTACATCTAAAGACTTCTTTATTTCCATAGGTTCAGTCATTGTCTCTTTATTGACTATTGATGTTTTGTGATCTAACAGACTTCTTATCATGCTTAAGCCTTTTAATTTGCATTAGTAAATCTTGATTATGTCGTTTTAATCATAAAAGTTCTTCTTTATCTTCTGACTTGTCATCTTTATTTTTTGATTCTAGATTCTCCCTTCTTTCATCCTTTAAGCTTTTAATTTGTTCTAGTAACTTTTGATTAAGGTTCCTTAGGCATGAACTTTCTTCCTCTTTTTTGGTTAATTTCTCTTTGAGACCTTGATTCTCTTGTTCCAACTTTTGAAAACACCGCTTCTTCTCCTTGGACTTCATGATTTTTGTAAGTAGTTTTTCATTATGATTTCTTAGGCGAGAAATCTCTTCGTATTTTTCAATGATGATCTTGTCACATTCTTTATGTTGATCCGGCAACTTTTGTATTGACTTCTTATTATCTTGAAGGATTACTTCTGATACGTCCTTCAGGTCTTCTGATGATGGAACTTTTGAAGTTGACTTCATTGTAATGTCCTGCAATGTGATTTTCTTCTTCTTATAAGAAAATGTCACAAACTTTCTCCTTGCGTTGAAAATAAAAGTACCCAATGTATCTACCCAAGTTGACCCTACAATTATATCAACATTGTCTTGATAGATTGATATGACATTGAATTTAGCTATGAATTTGTAATCACCCATAGATAGTTGTAGGTTCTTAATGTCATATTTCTCATCGGAAAGACACATGTCATTTTCAATTATATTTGGCTCTAAAACCATTAATTGGTTTGCCAGGTCAACATTAATGTGATTTTTCCTAGTGGTCAGGCAAATAGCGATGTTGATATTCTTTCATTGAATAATCCCATTAACTTTTAATAATGGATCCATATATTTTTTATAAGTAGGGGGGAATCTTCTTTGTTTTTCACAACAAAATTCTCTCTCTCTCTTTATATATATATATATATATATTACTCTTCCTCACCTTATGTAACTTAGGGAACCCTTTTAATCAATTATACTCTTAAATTTTAATTTTCCACTCTATACTATGTAAAAGGTTTAATATCCTTTGGCCGGATAATTTTAACATTTTTCCTTGATATTCTTAACTTTAACTTAAAATACCTTAACTCAACCTTGAAAAAAGTCATGTCTTTAATGCTTGGATAATCTTGGATGATCGTGTCTTCCTCTTATTTTATATTTTTATATAATACTTCAATATCGGTTTTAACCTTTTGCTTAAGAATACTTCACTTATTCCCTTCTTCACTTGAAGTATTAAAATCTTGAAATATATGAAGTCTTCAAACTTTATAATCTTCTTTTTAAACTTTTCTTTAAATAATATCTTTCTTCAACTTTTTTTTTTACTTTGAATACTTTTAATTGAACCTTTTTCTTATAACTTTCATAATACTTTTAATAAAGAAGTAATTTAATAATACTTTTAATACTAAAATATTGATATTACTTTTGGCTGTTGACTTTACCAAATCGAATGTGGTTGTGGTGTAACTTTTTTTTTAATTATCGGTTACCACTTAGTTTAGTTATGGTAAGGGGTGTTTTTTTTTAATTATCGGTTACCACTTAGTTTAGTTATGGTAAGGGGTGCGACTTCTATGACAACCAAAAAAAGGCATGAATGGATGGGATATCTTCTCCACACAATTTTTAGATGTAATTTGGCTAAGGTAACATTTTGAATGGCAATGTAAATCTCATACATAGGCTCCTTTTTCGGTGGCGGTTACAACATTGGCCAATTTATCTACCCAATGTAATTTCGATTTCCACTTGGAGTAAATACGACAGTCGCTTATCAGTGTTTGACTCTTACAATTTTGACCAACCCGCTCGTTTCTTTCCACTAGTGAATTTGCAGCGGACTGATATATATATATATATATATATATTTTAAATTGATACTGACCATAGATTGTACAACTCACAATAAAAATCGTACAGTACAATGTGGTTGTTGTGGATGTACGGGCATGAGTTTAATTAACTACTACTGTGTAATTTAATTAATTATATGTTGATGTACGGACGTTAATCACAACTATACTGATATCGTATGGGCCAATCGTTTATGTGTTGTATGGCTGGAAAGTTGTGTGGATCTGTACAGTGTATCGATTCACTCAATTATAACCAACAACTATGCATAAATAACAAATTTAATGAACTGCAATCTTCAATCAAACTGGTACGACTTGCAACTAATGAATTGTTGTACATACAACTATTTGTGCATGTACGTTGGTAAGGTTTGGCACTTGTATAACTAATGTATTTTTTGATATGTTTTGGTAGCGGAACATTATTTCTTGAAACTGTTTTTTTTTTCCTTTCTCTTTCTGTGCTAATTTTTTTTTATTTCATCTACAACAATCTTGTAGCAGAATGATCTTTTCATGAATTAAAATGAAATTCTGAATTTTATTTTAATGGCCAATGGTTTTTTGTGGTCATAGACCTAGACAATTAGAGAAAATCTGAAGATTTTTTTTTTGGTGTGGCTGGAAGCTTGTATGGCCAATGGCCTAACCTTGGTCAAAGGCCAAGAATTCAAAAAAATTATGAAAATACTTGAGTGTGGCCAAAGACCGGATCAGAACTTAGCTCTGATACCAAATGAGATGAACATAGTTCGCTCACACAAGAATGATCCAAAATACTTGGAATATAACATAATAATCCATGTAGGAATAAAGTATAAAATATGAATAGATAAGATGAGATACAATTGAGAATGAGGGCTCGTTTATATACCCATGCAGGGGTGCCCTTAACCAATAGTCATGTCCTTTGAGACATGGCCTTTCATGATTAATAATTATTATTTATTAATTAATTATTATGTTATTAATATATATTTTATATGTATATTTATGTTCATAACATGGTCAAATGGTTACCTTTGGCAGAATGGTGGCATAACACTTCCTTTCCTATGTCATCCAAAATGTTCCCATTTATGGCACTCTACAGGTATGATCCTTCATCCATCACATCACCCTTGAAACAAAAAATCGAGGCTCAATCAGTGGAGGATCACATCGAGCACCAAAAGGAGGTTTTCCAATAATTGAAGGAAACTTCAATGATAAGAAATAATAGAATGAAACAATAAGTAGATAATCATCATAATGAAGGGCACTTTGAAGTCAAGTATTGGGTATTTCCGAGGTTGCAACCATACAAATAGAGGTCCCTCAAGCAACAAATGAAGGATAACAAATTCTCAGCCAAGTATTATAGTCCCTATAAGGTGTTACAAAGGTTTGGTAGTATGTCTTATAGATCGGAGTTGCCTCAATCTTCATGTTTACATCCAATCTTCCATGTTTCTTGTTTAAAGAAGGTAACTGGCGACAAAATACAAATCCATACCGCCTTGACAGAGCTTGATGAAGAGGGGAAAATCATACTAGAACCTAAAACAATCCTTGAAACATGAATCAAGTACCTACAAAACCAAGCAATTATTGAATACCTCATCAAATGGAAGAACTTGCAAGTAGAACATGCCACTTGGGAAGATGATTTTTCATACAAAAGCATCCTCATATAATTGAGCATTGATGGAAACACTTGTCTGAAGGGGATGGGCATGTTAATCCCCTAAACCTTGGGTCATTTATTGGTATTGTTGTCATTATGGGTCGACTAGGCTCATTATTTATAAGTGTACCTTTTATCTCCTATATATACCAAGGAGATATAGTTTTTGAGATAATCAAGAATTAGTTGTAAACATAATATATAAAGGGTGTTGCCCACTCAAAGTTGCATTACTATTCATACACTTCTTATCATTCTCAAGGCGCGACATTACTTATTCTTTCTATTTTTATGTTATTGGCATATTTAATTTTTATTATTTCCATAACATTCTCCAATCCGTTTTGACAATGGGCTTAAATACCTTGGGTTTTATCTTAAACCTAATGATTACAAATTCAAAGACCAGTGTTGGTTGTATGTGAAAATTAAAGGAAGGGTGGCAAACTAGTGTTATATATGGCTTTTCAGAGGAGTGTAAGTTGACCTTGGTAAAATCTAATTTGGAGGGGATCCATGTTTATTGGTTATCCTTGGCACATATTCCTAAAGGAATGTTGGAAAATATTATAAGAAAGTGTTTTAGTTTTCTATGGACTAGGAAAAGAGAGAAGGAATGGATACCATTGTATTGGACACACAATTCTTATGATTATGTTACTTGTGTAAACATCATTGCAAATATCACTTAGGATAAATATGAAGACTAATAGGTGATAGGAGGAGTCACCTGGAAGGGGAAGACCAACAATCATCCATTTGTATATTTATTAAGCTTCATGTTAATGAAATACTTGAGTGTGGAGTTAGATTCGCTACCCATACCTAGCCTGACAGTGGTATCAAAGCAGGTTAACTCCATGATTTCTTCCCTTGGCGTTTCATTTTTATTCGCGAGCATAAAACACCCCATGTTTGTCTACTAGTCTCTCTTCCTTCTCAGGTCGATTCTCATGTCAATTTGCGGCCTTCTTAGTCTACGTGAAATTGCTCTTTTCACATTATGGTTCTCTGGTTAGGGTTTTCTCATTGCCCTCATTCTCATCGAACTCAACAGACTCCACTCCAACCTTTTCATTGTCTTTCTCTAGAGCAACCAGGTCCTCACGAGCCTCCGAGAATGGTGTATTGTATTGAGCGTTAGGGTTTCCTCGAGACATTGTTGCTCCCAATTTCCCATCGATACCTCATCATTTCCAATGCTAGGATACAACATAAGCTTTGTCCCATGGATGTGGCAATGGCTCAGCCCGGTATGGATCATAGTGCACCGCTAGTCATAATAATAATAATAATAATATAGTTTAAGGTCATAATGTCACATGCCAAATTGACGCATGGGACCCCCTTATTTGTGGGACAAAGGACCCCCTCCACACAACAATTTGACTACTTAGTCTATGGAGGTGTACATACCCTAATCCCCTTTGGATTTGAACCTAAACCACCGAGGATGAAATACATGTTCTTAATGGTTAGGTTCTCTCAGGGTGTCGAGCGTTCATTGAGAAGATAACCCAAAGCCAATAATTATATTGTTGAAAACACAACATATATATTTAATAGAAATGAATGGTACAATGATTATTGATATAAGTATGAACGTGACTTATAAACAATGAATAAAGGGTTGGGGCACTATGAAGTGATGAGGGTTACCATGAATTGACGATTGATACAAGTAAAAATGTTGCTTAAAAATAATCAAGGAGTGGCTATGTGATTATCCAAAGTAATTTCACGAGGAACCTGCATTGAAATAATTTTTGTCAACATTTTGAACTGCTAGAGCAGTTCAACATTAGGGCATGAGAGTCAAGAACATAATGGCAAATCATTGGTTATTAATATGCTTTATGTAATGATGGACATTGTGTTGGCCCTATTATTATTACTGTTCTTGTTATTATTAATGCTATTGTAATTATTATTATGATCATAGTTGTTGTTGTTATAATAATAACTATTATTATTGTTGTTGTTGTGCTTATTATTAGTATAGTTATTATTAGTATGTTTATTATAGTTATCATTATTCAAGTATCCATCATGTCTTCTTCGTTGGAGTGATGGCATCCAATTGTTTCTAACCTCTCATCTGCCATCCATGTGTAGATTGCTAGGGTGTTTAACAATTTCAATGGCCTCTTTAAACCCAAGTTTAAAGTAGTTATCCACCTTTGCCATTGACTTGAGTGCCTTTTATAGATAAATAGTGTTTAGTCTTGTGGGAATGCTTGCAAGAGTAGAGCTACGTATGCGGTCCAGTTAAATGTCGGTATCGTGTTTTTTTATCCTTTGTTGGAAGGATTGGTATGTTTCACCAAAGTACAACTTTTCATAGGAGTAAATTATCTTATATATGTGTTTATAAAGGAATGTGATTGATGGAAAAAATCACTTATTAATTAATAAGAACTAATTATATTTATTGTAGTATTATTGTCGTGATTAAATCTATGTTATTATATGTCAACGTAAATCCATTGTAACAATAGCTAACATATACTCATTTTAATTCCAAATTTATTCTTAACAAAGAGTAATGAATTCCTTTTGTCACATAGCATATTTAGGTGTAAGATAATTGATTGGACCATGGCCTACCACTAAGTTTGTGGATGTTTATCATAACCAAGCTAACCTATGTTTGGTTTTCAATGTACCCTATTTGTGCTCTCCTTGGGAATCTCCAAAATGACATGCTCGACAAGTCTCGAACTAAAAAATGAACCCAACTCTATGTATTTTAGTGACACAATTGTGAGTTTGGTTTATTAGATGTGATAAACCTCCAAGCTATTCTCTTTTTTTAGCAATGGCAAAAGGTTTTTTTTCTGCAATCAAAATTATTAACCTCAATTATGCATCATGACAAGTAACTTCAACATGGGAAGACATTAAACTCAACCAATAAATACATTATTTTGGGGATTTACCAGTCTCCATTTGAACCACTACATCATGCCACGATTAATATGATCCTTTTATGCAAATCAGAGGACAACTTAAATAAGGTGCACCGATTAAGTTGTTTGCATGGAATCAATAACAAAAATAAAGTAAAAAATGAATAAGATGTGCCAAAAGGAATTTCGAATGTAACAATGTTTGTATCACTATGTAAATGTTTAGTACAATGCTCTGTGAAGAGAGTGACAAAAAACATGGTTTTGTTTTCATGCTTCCTATAATACATAATATACATAAGAATACAATTTAGTGACAAGAAGGTTATTCAATTTTGTAACCATCAATGATCAACTATCTTCTTGATATGCCATATGACATTATTGGTGCACATGTGTTGAGCTTCCATGACAGTGCCAATGATAATGGACATTCCTTGTTGTATACACATGCATGCATTGTTGAGGCGACCACGTGCAAGGTATTGAGGTGGGGGCACACATAAGGAGTAGGCTAAGGCTTCTACGAAATGGATCCCGATGGGACGTCTCCGACATCAGGACCCCATCCCGTAGAATGCCACAGCTGACCGTCAACCCACGCCAAGCTCCATCCTCCTCGGGCCCACAATGCCCTTCGTTCTCCATTTCATTGATCTTATTATTCCAGCTTGTCGCAGGTGGACGTCCCCTCGGGCATTCAATGCAAGGTGGAATCCCCTGCAAACCTCCTTCTCCTCCTGCGCCCTCCTCCTCCACTTTCATCCCCTGCAAGCCTCTTTCTCTAAGCTCTTTCTGTAACCTTGCAGTGTCTACCATCTAAGCTAAGAAACTCACTCCCTAGATTGTGAACTCAACGATTTGAATGCTTTATTGGGTTGATTTCTAATTGTAACTCTTGTTTTTCATTGGAAGATGAAGCGTTGGGGATTTTTAAGGTTGAATGATACCCTCCTTAGCTTCAATTCTCATTCTTTCATTACAACACCCTTCTTCTTCTTCCTTTGATTTCTCTTCTTCTTCTCAATGAATTTTGCAGGTCTGAACATTCCTGAAGCCATACCACCAAGTAGGCATGCATTTCATCCATTGGCATAGTGTTACATAGTGCCCAAAGTGACAAGGCAACATTCTCCCTTTGAAAAATCATTTTGGCAAGGTGTTGGGATTTTTGGCGCAACATTTCAAGCTTTAATGGCTGCCATTTGTTTGGTGTTTGAAAGCAAGATTGAAAAATCTTCGGTGGTGTGTTTCCATCCCCAAAGTGAGGGAACTAAGCCTCTTAATGGCCAAAGATTCCCTTTGCCTGAGAAAATTGATTTATCATTGCCATGGTTGTTGGAGAGTTACCAAACAATTAAAAAATTGAGCTGGAATAAGTTTCAATGTGCTTTACATTTTTGGGCATTATGGGAGAAAGAAGAAGCAGGATTTGGCATCCAAGAATTGGAGAACTTTGGATTTTAGTTTTATCTCAGGGTTTTAACCTTATCTTTGCAAATGGAGGAATGAAATGGGAATGCAAAAATTTCTTGAATGTTCTTTGCTAGCATTCTCGTGTCCATTAAATTTTCAGCTCACATGTTTGCATTTCTTATTGTTTGATGGATTCAAGTTTGAGGTTTCATTAAAACTTTGTACTTGAACAATCGCTCCATCCCTTTACCGTTGTTGTAGATCTTGAGCTTGAGAAGTATTTCTCTTATTTAAGAATTGTTGGTGGAGTAAGTATTATGAAAGCATTTTTTGAGAATCCCCTTCCATTTATTTGATTTAACTCTTGCATTTCATGTTGCAAATATTTGTGAAGAATTCAAAATTGACACTTGAAGCTAACTTTGTGTTTTTGCAATGCTTTCATATGAGGTTTTGAAATAAGAAATGGAGCAGAAAAGTTTCAAACAAATGGAATTGCTCATTCCTCATTCCTTTTACCCTCATCATCACTCCCAAGTAAATGCAACGACTTTGTGGAAAATAGTGAGAACTGATGGTTTAGCTTATGTAGTTGAAATCCAAACCATTATTTATAAGCTCTTACCAGAAATATCATGGCATTGAAACAAGTTCCTTGAAGGATTTCTGTTTCAAAAGCTTGGATTCTCGTTGATATTGCCGGGAAGAAAGCTTAATGCACAAATTTTATGATTTTAGTTTTGAATGATAATTGAATTAATGGCATGTGTATAACTTACTTTTATGTGCAAATTTATAATGAACAAGCATGGGATGGAGGATCCTCTTGTGTGATAAACAATGTTCAAGAAATCCCTATTTATGTTGGTTATTAAGAGATTAAATGACAATGCAAAGCTATCTTGATGATTTCTTCTCCCACACTCTCATTCACATTTAAATTTTTTTGTTTGTGAGCTTGCTTAATAGTTTCTTGTTGTTTTAATAGATCTGAGATTGAGTGAGATTGAAGTCTAATGCTTTTCATCGGTTGCGTTTGCCATTTATTGTAGATGTCATGATTGGAGGAGTATCTCTCTTGTTTAAGGAATTGTCGATGGAGAAAGCATGATGAAGCCATTATTTGAGAATCATTTTCCTATTGTTTGATTTAACACTTGCACCTTTATCTTCAAGGAAACAATGACAATTTTGTTTATGTAAAATCATGCATTAGATATTCTTTCCCTCATGGTTGCATAGCCTTGGAAAAGATTCATTGTGATGCAAGAACCCATTATGAAACCTTCTTTTGAATGATATCTTGATTCAACTCTCAAATGATAATGCAAATTCTTTTAGACTTGGAGTGAGGCATATGGAATTGTTATCTCATGTGTGAAACACTTTCAAGTTAAATGAAAGGATAAAGATGGAGAAAATAATATGTAAATGAATGGCTCAAATTTTATCCTCCCATCAATTCCCCAATGGATGCAAAAGTTTTTATTGCAAATGGTAGGAGTGGAATTCCCATCCTCTAAATCCACTGCATCCCTTTGCATTTATGCTTCATATTGAATACTTTTACACTTGTTTGAGGGCATCAAGATCAATTGAAGGAGGCTAAAGTATAGATTTAAAGCATGGTGAGATGATACACATATACAAGTTACACAGAGGACATCCAAGGCTAGCTTGTACCTTCAACAAAGGGGAGAAAGAAAAGGTGACCTCCATCAAAGAAGATTAAGCAAAAGAGTATGGTGAAAATGGTCTCTATGAATGCACAAGTTCCAAGGAAAAGAGGAGAGGAATATATAATGTGCAACTCACCAAAATGTGATGTATGAAACATACAAGTGTCCAAAGTCATCGTTTGGCTTGGAAGCACAAGAGGACAAAATTTTTGGTGCAAATACACATGAATGGAGAAATATTTGTAATTTTGAATATATTAATTGTAAATATAATATTCTCATCAGGATGAAGTCAAAAGTTTGTAAATTATCCAAGAGCCAAGTAGGATAGGGAGGCCAAGAGTCAAGTAGGTGGAAGACAAAGAGTCATAAGGAAAATTTATAAAAGAAACCTTTGTACCCTTGTGGAGGGTTCCCTTTTTGGCATTGTAATTTATCTCATGTGTTGAATAGAGACAATGTTAGTTTGTGTTACTACACTCTTGAATGTTGTGGATGATTGTGGACCATTCCCTCCATTCATAGCTTTCTTGAAACCTGTAGGGATGGATGTTGTAATCTGTAGACTATTATCATGCTTACGTATCTTATGCATTGGTTACAAAAGGGTGATCAATAATATACGTCGATCAACACACATTAACCACCTTTTATGTAGTATGTGTGTTTGTCCATCCTCTAATTTCCCCTCTATAGGACATGTTGCATGTTGGAGTGTGTGATAATAAGTAATCAAATACATCATGTTTGGCATGTTATCATAGTATATACGACTTTAAAATCTCCTCTTGCTAATATACTTGTGTATAATAGTAGAAATTCTAATAGAGACATACTATGGACACTTTGAATACCATAATGAGACTCAACTTGATATCGAAGGATTAGACATACAAATAAGAAAAATGAAAACATAATAAGATTGATTGCCTCAATAATACAATATTAAGAAATAGATGCCAACATAATGATAAGTTTCTTACTATGTCGTTTGCAATTTTCAAGACTAATATTCCACCACCATATGTAGGGGTGGATTGTTATTTTACATGAACCTGTCATGAACTATCATTTTGAGATTGAATGCCAAAGCATGATAAGCAACCTTAAAATTATTAGTCTACGATAAATTGAATGATAATTGAAATTCAAGGTTAAAGAATGACAATAAATTTTTAAAGGTATTAATCTATGATAAATTGGTAAATTTATTTTTATTACTTGTGAGAATTGTAAAATTCAAATCTTTTTCCTATGTTTAAATGCGTGAAATTCATACCTCTTAAAATAATTTTGGAAAAAAACTTGCTAATAGTTGGTCCTTCCATTTTGATAATCTTATGATGCAAATGTAATGTCACTTTAAGATTTGGATATTTTTTTAATTCATAGTGTCATGCCCTTTGCCAAGGTGCTTATTTTAAAATAATATTGTTGGTATTATAATGACTTTATTACTTATTAAAGCCATTAATTTAATTTAATATTAATGTTTATGAGCGACTAAATTTGATGAATATATAGGAATTGAACAAATATATAAAAGATGAAAAATACAAAAATAAATACTTAAAGAGATTTAAATGAAAAAAGTGAGTACATTATGATTTGATTCAGAAAAGGTCAGAGAAAAATTGCTAGAGAAAAGATACACATATATAATGTTAAATCAATCAGAAGAGCAATTAAGGAGGGATTGAAGGAACACCTAAAGTTAATTTTTAGGTCTAAAGAATAACTCATTGACCATTGGAATATAAATAAAGCTTCAAGTGAAGGGTTTAGATTGGAGATTGATAAAAAGGAATACGGTCTTTCTATCTACAATCCTTAGCCTATTCGAGGCGTTGGGTGACAATGAAGTAATTTTGAAGGAAATCTTAGGTTCCTTGTATAATACCTTGGAATAAGATTCCAAAGGAAATGTTTCCTTTTATAAAATTAATATTAACAACTATTATCATCGAGGTCAATTTCGTTGAAGGTATTTTTTTTTATCTCTTTTTATATTTAATATGGTAATTTATGTTTATTATCATGATTTAATAGAATATTTACTCAACAAATTGATTTCTAAAATTATTCAAATGTGATTTACAATTGTTTACATAATTTAATATATACGCAAGATGTTATCAATATTTGAAAGATTAATAATAATATATGACCTGGGTCCGCACAACGATTTCACTACTAAACTCTACATAAGTGTACGCACCCTACCCCCCTTTGTATTTGTACCTGTGACCTCCAAGGAGGAAACACGTGCTCTTAACCATTAGGCCCATTTGGGTTGTAAACATGTAATCATTGGTTGAATCATTTAATCAAGTTTGCAAATATGATTAATCAACATATTGTATCGTCTTCCATGACAAAGAATTCACCTTAAAAAGGGATTAAACATTATATAATGACATTAAATAATTACAAAAAAAAATGACATTAAATGATTATAACTAGAGTTAAACATTATATGACATCTCAAATTTAAATGAGTTATACATCTTAAATTTGATGTAAACATAGAGAAATCATTAATGATGTTAATCATTAACATACACAACATAGTGTATAAATAAAACAACGTCAACATGATATGAAAAGACATAATATACATGAAATATATTATCAAAATCAATATATTTGTGAGATTTACATCTTAAATATGTTAAATATGGAATCTCAAATTTAATTTAAAAATAGAGAAATGAGTAATAATTTAAATAATTAACATACATAGAATACATTTTATAAATAAAACAACATCAACATCAACATGACATGAAAATGTATAATAATATACATTGCAACAATCAAATATATATACATGTCAACAACTGTGATAAGCTAGGTTCGTCGCCAAGGCTATAGACATTAATACCTCTGCCACCAAAGGCATTAGTGCCTCCACTAGATAATAATATATAGAGTAACATCCGAGGAGGATATGGTGGTTGGTCTATTGTTGGAGGAGATCATGGTCAGTTTGCTATTGAAGAAGATGATGGTTGATCAATTGATAAAGGAGATGGTGGTTGGTTTATTACTAGAGAAAGAGATGGTGGTTGGTCTACTCATGGAGGAGATGGTGTTTGGTATATTCGTGGAGGAGATGACGTTCATTCTACTCGTAGAGGAGATGCTAATTGAAATGATCACGGAGGAGATGGTGGTTGGTATACTCGTGGAGGAGATGGTGGTTATTCTACTCATGGAGGAGATGGTGGAGGTGGAGGAGAACAAGGTGGAGGCTCATCGTCCTTAGTAGACGAATTTGAAGAAGAATACTAATGGCAAGCCCTCAACCTATTGAGTAGATTGAGGGAACCAACAAGATGACTCATCAATAATTTGATATCACGGGGAAGCATCACCAATATCAGTGCAAGCTCAAGGTTCTATATGAACTCCCTAGCTTGTACAGAGACCACTATGTGGTGAGCCATCAGTGTACATATTTGATCTATCACTTGATGATAAAATGTATGATTCAACTTGTGTGGCACGTCGGGTCTCTACACTTGAGATAAGTCATCAACTTCATCCATATTTTCATCTTATTAGGGAGGCACCTCCCCAACATACATGCCAACAACTATAAAATAGTAGATAGAAATGCTCTGACTAGTTGGCCTCTAATTATTTGTAAGAAGTTTTTGTAATGGGTTCTTGCATCACAATGAAGCTTTTCCAAGCTTATGCAACCATGAGGGAAAGTATATCTAATGCATGAATTTACATAAACAAAATTGTCATGTGTTTCCTTCAAGATAAAGGTGCAAGTGTTATATCAAACAATAGGAAAATGATTCTCAAATAATGGCTTCACCATGCTTTCTCCATTGACAATTCCTTAAACAAGAGAGATACTCCCCCAATCACAAGATCTACAATAAATGGCAAAGGCAACCGATGAAAAGCATTAGACTTCAATCTCACTCAATCTCAGATCTATTAAAACAACAAGAAACTGTTAAGCAAACTCATGAACAAAAAAATGTAAATGTAAATGAGAGTGTGGGAGAAGAAATCATCAAGATATCTTTGCATTGTCATTTAATCTCTTAATAACCAATATAAATAGGGATTTCTTGAACATTGGTTATTACACAAGAGGATCCTCCATCCCATGCTTGTTCATTGTAAATTTGCACATAAAAATAAGTTATACCCATGCCATTAATTCAATTAACAGTCCAAACAAAAATCATAAAATTTGTGCATTAAGCTTTCTTCCAGGCAATATCAACCAAATAAAATCCAAGCTTTTGAAACATAAATCCTTCAAGGAACTTGTTTCAATGCCATGATATTTCTGGTAAGAGCTTATAAATAATGGTTTGGATTTCAACTACACGAGCGAAACCATCAGTTCTCACTATTTTCCACAAAATCATTGCATTTACTTGGGAGTGATGATGAGGGTAAAAGGAATGAGGAATGAGCAATTCCATTTGTTTGAAACTTTTCTACTCCATTTCTTATTTCAAAACCTCATATGAAAGCATTCCAAAAACACAAAGTCAGCTTCAAGTGTCAATTTTGAATTCTTCACAAAGATTTGCAACATGAAATGAAAGAGTTCAATCAAATAAATGGAGGAAGGGGATACTCAAAAAATGCTTTCATAATACTTACTCCACCAACAATTCTACAACAATGGTAAAGGGATGGAGCGATTGTTCAAGTACAAAGTTTTAATGAAACCTCAAACTTAAATCCATCAAACAACAAGAAATGCAAATCTGTGAGCTGAAAATTTAATGGACACCAGAATGCTAGCAAAGAACATTCAAGAAATTTCCGCATTCCCATTTCATTCCTCCATTTGCAAAGATAAGGTTAAAACCTCGAGACAAAACTAAAATCCAAAGTTCTCCAATTCTTGGATGCCAAATCCCGCTTCTTCTTTCTCCCATAATGCCCAACAATGTAAAACACATTGAAACTGAGTGTAGCTCATTTTTTTAATTGTTTGGTAAATCTCCAACAACCATGGCAATGATAAATCAATTTTCTCAGGCAAAGGGAATCTTTGGCCATTAAGAGGCTCAGTGCCCTCACTTTGGGGATGGAAACGCACCACCGAAGATTTTTCAATCTTGTTTTCAAACGCCAAACAAATGGTAGCCATTAAAGCTTGAAATGTTGCACCAAAAATCCCAACACCTTGCCAAAATGATTTTTCAAAGGGAGAATGTTGCCCNCTTTGGGGATGGAAACGCACCACCGAAGATTTTTCAATCTTGTTTTCAAACGCCAAACAAATGGTAGCCATTAAAGCTTGAAATGTTGCACCAAAAATCCCAACACCTTGCCAAAATGATTTTTCAAAGGGAGAATGTTGCCCGTGTCACTTTGGGCACTATGTAACACTATGCCAATGGATGAAATGCGTGCCTACTTGGTGGTATGGCTTCAGGAATGTTCAGACCTGCAAAATTCATTGAGAAGAAGAAGAGCAATCAAAGGAAGAAGAAGAAGGGTGTTGTAATGAAAGAATGAGAAATGAAGCTAAGGAACACTTCATCTTCCAACGAAAAACAAGAGTTACACTTAGAAATCAACCCAATAAAGCATTCAAATCGTTGAGTTCACAATCTAGGGAGTGAGTTTCTCAGCTCAAATGGTAGACACTGCGAGGTTACAGAAAGAGCTTAGAGAAAGAGGCTTGCAGGGGACAAAAGTGGAGGAGGAGGGGTGCGGGAGGAGAAGGAGGCTCACAGGGATGCCACCCTACATTGAATGCCTGAGGGAACGTCCTCCTGCAACAAGTTGGAGCAATGGGATCAACGAAACAAAGACGAAGGGCGTTGTGGGCCCGAGAAGGACGAAGCTTGGCGTAGGTTGACGATCGATCATGACGTTCTACGGGATGGGGTCTCGGTGCCAGAGACGTCCCATCGGGCTCCATTTCATAGAAGCCTTAGCCTACACTGCACACATAATGTTGAGGTGGGCACGTATCACAAGGCATTGAAAGTATGCATACAAACATTAAAACTTAGTGAACATGGTAATGTATGTACCAACAATTGTTGAGGTTTTGGAGCAGTGCCTTGAGCCTTGCAAGAATGCTTCCTTATACCTTGCCCATGGTGATGGTAGACTTCCAAGGGCATTTCTCCTTGGACCTCGTGATAGGCATTGCATTCTCTATTGTTAAGGTAGAAGGGTTGGCCTTGTTGGAAGAGGTCATCGTGGGTGATGGGCACTTTTGCTAGACATATGTGGGTGCACTCAATACAACAACGAACAAAATCTCTCAATTAGTTATAACTTTGGATTAGGTGTCTAATTCTAAAAAGAAACTTAATATCATAATTGAGGGGGCGTTGAAGGTTATTAGGGGGTTATCTAACCATATATCACCCTTCCACATCACCAACCAATAAAAACTCCCGTGTAGGTTTTTAATTTTAACGTTTATTTTTATAGCATATTAGTGTGTGCAATGAATGAGTAGTTGTAAAGCACATTCATGATCAGTCACCATCATCATTTATAACCAGCGGCGTCGAGCAGCAGCGTCCAAAGAATCTTCTCCCAATCAAAGAAATCAGAGAAAACATCCACCACGTGTACATCCAGGCTGGCCATGAAAGTGACTTTAGTGATTACAACCGTCATGACCATCACATGACGACTCTCTCCCTAAACCGTCAGCGGTTACGAGATCTTGACGGACGGAATGGAATCGAATGAAAAGACCCGCTGACGGCCATACTGTCGCCGGGAAACGGGGATCGGATGGGTTGAAACTTTAAACACGCGCACATATCTCATTAGAAGCAGGCAATTCAGTTGAATCCGGTGTCTGGATCCTGCCTGAGCTCCGCTATCTCGGCTCCCAACAGCCAGGACGGCACAAAGACAAGCCGATAAGCATCTCTACAGTTGGCAGGTTTATTCTTCGTGCTTTTGATCAGCCCAAAACGATGAGGATTCGACCATTTTTGGAGCGCAAATTCTGGATTCCCAGGATTCATTCGATTATAACAGTTAGAATAGAACAGAATGGAAGACTCTGTACACAGTGAAATGCGAGGCAAGGTAAGGCTCCAGCGAACGGTCATATAGAATTTAATAATAATAAGAGTAACAAATCCCTGGTAATGACTCCGCGGTGCCGGGGTGGGAAGGTGTGGATTATTCGTGCCAGCACCAGCATTGTGCTGTGGACTTGCATGGTGCAGTTGGTGGCGTTGGGTCATATCTGGGGCCCTCGGGTGCTTAAGAGCTTGCCCGCTTGCTTCACTTCCGGGGCCTCTGGCTCCGGCTCTCGGTCTGGGTCTCCTCCCCCTTTAGCAGCAGCAGGAGGATTGGATCCTGCGACCTCTGAAAATGAATCCAAAGTCCTCGTCCTCCCTCCCAGGAGTAAGTGGTACTAATAGTAGTAAACTATGGATTCTTGTCGGTTAAGTACTTTTTTCTGCTATTGTTATTGATTTGCATGTATTTGAAGTTCTTTATGATTTGGGTTTCTTGAATTAATAATGAATAGGTTCAGAAGTGTTCTTTATCTGTGGAAACTTATGTTGGGTTCTAGATGTGCATAAAGAAGTCACCCTGTATTAGCCATGCATAAAACATGTTGTGAGAGATGCTGATAATTCTGTTTATTTTGTTTCCGTGCTAGAGTTTAGCTGTATTTTCAGTAACCAGATCAGGGCACCCATTTCAATTTTATATGCATAATTGACATGGGGAGTGGTTCAGGTTTCTTATCCCCAAAACCCTTTAGCTCCCTTTCTCATTCCATTCCATTTCCTGTTACTTGTGTTCTTGTTCTTATTCCCATTCTCATCTCCACACTACATTTAGTACATTAGTAATCAAATTTATATGCATAATATTTGCTGGGAGGGGATATGTTCACCTTCCTTATCCCCCAAAACCCTCTAGCACCGTTTATTGTTCCGTTCCATTTAACTTTCCATTTCCCTTTATCCATTTCTCCTGTTCCCATTCTCATTCCCTGTGACACTACATCAGAACATTACTAATCAATTATATATCTATATAATGCTACATTACTAATCAATTATATATCTATAAAATGCTACATTACCAATCAATTATATATCTATATAATGCACATGGGGAGTGGGGTTGGGGTTCTTATCCCCAAAACCCTCCAGCTCCCTCATTCCATTCCAGTTTCTGTTACTTGTTTCTCGTTCCATTCCCTTCTCGTTCTTGTTCGCATTCTCATTTCCACGCCACATTAGTACATTACTAATCAATTTTATATGTATAGTATACGCTGGAGGTGATTCCGTGTTTCTTATCCACGGAAACCCCTTGGCCCTGTTTCTTGTTTCTCATTTCATTCCTGTTTCACATTTCCACCACTCACTTGTTCCATTCCCATTCTCGTTCTTGTTTCTTGGGCATTCCGGTCTTGAACTGCATTATATGTATAATATAAGCTAGGAGGTGGGGGGTGTTGGGCTCACGTTTCTTATCCCCTGAAACCCTCTAGCTTGGTTTCTTGTTTTGTTTCTCATATCCCATTTCTCATTCCAGTCCCACATTGTTGTTCCCATTTCTGTATTGATATTACAGTAGTACATTACTAATCTATTTTATATGCATAATATACACCAGGAAGGGTGGTGGGTTCATGTTTCTTATCCTCCAAGATTCTCCAGCTCCATTTCTCATTTTGTTAACATCTCACGTTCCGTTTTCCATCTCCGGCAACAAAGAAAATCACTAACGTCAATATTCATTGATTTTTGTTTTGGTAACTTTTGGCGTTTGTTTTTCATTGTGGGAGATACCGAGTGCATAATGGGAGCTACACATTATTTTATTGTTTGAATTGAATAGTAGGCAGAGTCCTTGATCTAGTGGCTTCTTGGCAGAGAATTGTATAATGCAACTATCATTGACCTTTTTTCTTTCTTTTAGTTTAAGCGCCAAGGCGCTGCACTGCATAAAGCATACTTTCTTTCACATAGACATAGGTGTCGAGTCTGAGGGGTAGCTAGTCCACTGAAATTGTCAGGACTTACACCCGGCCTCATCCCTTTGAAACTCGTGCCATTTGGGTGGGGGCAGACGAGTGAGAATGGAAACCTGGTGGACAGCTGAATACTCCGTCAACCTCACTCAAATGGAAAGCAGACTTAACATGTCCATCTACAAACTCACACTGCATGGTAATTCCAGATACGGTCCAATGGTCAGCCAAAGTAGAGTATAACTGAGGATAACACTGCAGCTAAATAATACTAGCTGCCATTCTGTCTGGTTCTCTGGCGCAAAGTGGTGTGCCATCACCGAAGGCAGAGTGAGATGCTTGCAGCACTGAATAAGAAAGCAAGTCTGTCCCCATCATCAATATGCCAGAGCCCAGAGGACTAACTGTATAAAGATGCACTGGGTAGTGGGTGTCCGCAAGCATCCAATCCTACCAGTAGAAATCCGATAGTGATATCTGGGTTAGGGAGCTTGGAACCAGACCCATAGGGATGGCTAGCTTTGAATTTTGCTGGAACAATCCTGCCCATAGGAAAATAATTTAAGCAATTGAATTATGGCTACCTGAGTTAGAGCTTAGAAGTTAAGGTTATAACTTACCTGAGTGTAGCAACACCCTGTTGGCATCTATCTGTAATTTTAGTTCTTATTAGGCATTCAACCTTACCGGAATTTCTTCTAGCTGTTGCCTTCATACTTTGAGTCCTTACCTTTACAGCAAGGAAGGAGATATAAAAGGCATAGCTAGTGACTGGCGTGAAGTTGCAACAAGGTAGCTGTACTAGAAGGTGTAGTTGAACCACCACCTTTCAAGGAGAGCTAATGCTTGTCCGGCACTTTGGTTTTGCTGAGCCTGTACCTCAAAGGAAGTTACAACTGATCTAAGTTAAGAGATGGAAGTGTTCTTTCATTTCATATAGGTGGTTTTTTCTCCACCACACACCCGATGAAGTTGGAAATTAGATTGTCAAAGAATCCCTCCATAGATGTGAAGTGAAAATCCTTCCTTGTTTTTGCTAGCTTGTTTATGTTTCGGATTGATGTCATCCACTTTACTTTGTCGATTGTCTAGATTCGCAATCTTGCATTCATGATCTACCTCTTAACTGAGTCAAATTTGCTTTAATGGTACCAAGTATAGTATAGAATATATTTGCAGGCTTTCACTGCCACTTGTAGCATAGTGATAGAATATAATTGCATTTTCATGGTTTTCCAGATTAAGTGATAGTTGCTGACCTAGACTGTGAGTAAACATGAATTTTTTAAGGCATCATCTGGTTTGTACCTTTAAATTTAAATGAAATCTGAATGTTTTCCGACTGATTACTCCATTATTTCTTTGAAGGACAAATTTCTCTGGCCATCAGCCCGGAAAGCAAAACATTCTCTTCTCTCAGTAAATTTTAGTTTTTCCCTCATTTTGGTTTCTATTTTAGAAAATCTTGTATATTATACTGAAATTCTTGAATATGAAAATTGCTGGCAGGACTATATAAAAGTAATGGATACCTAATGGTCTCTTGCAATGGAGGCCTGAATCAGATGCGAGCTGCGGTATGCAAGTTGGTTTCTCTCCACCTTTTAGAATTAGTCATGATTCTTCTTTAGCTAGGAGCTTGATTATGGTTCTTCTAACTCTGTAATAATGTACTTCGTGTTGTCAATCTGTCTGCTGCATTTTCTTTTGTGGCTGTTTTGTGATATATTGTCATTTGATCGAGGCCAGTCTTTTTGCATGTTAGATATGCGACATGGTTACAATTTCAAGATTTCTCAATGTGACTCTGATTGTCCCAGAGCTGGACAAGGCTTCATTTTGGGCAGACCCCAGGTATCTGATTTCCTCCTGTCTATTAACAGATTTTCAGTATGTTTTATAGGTGCCTTTCAGTATTGGGTATTGTATGGCAGCAATTTCTTGTGGGGAAGGTCTATCCTTCATGTTGCCTCTTGCAGAAATTAATTTCTAATTTTATGTGAACAGTGAATTCAAAGACATATTTGATGTGGATCACTTTATCACATCTCTCAGAGACGAGGTTCGGATAGTTAAGAAGCTTCCTTTAAAGATGAAGGCAAAGGCAGAAGATGGGGCAGTCTTCACCAAGCCTCCTGTGAGCTGGTCAAACATGTCCTATTACGTGCATCAGGTTGTGTACTGAAGTTTATCATTTAATACTTTGGGCTTTGCACAGAAGGACGCTAACAAAGTTTCCTACCATGACACAGATCCTTCCCCTTATAAGAAAGCACAAAGTTCTGCATTTGAATAAGACAGACGCACGTCTGGCAAATAATGGCCTGCCACTTGAGCTTCAAAAGCTACGCTGCCGTGTGAATTACAACTCTCTGCTTTTCACTTCAAAAATTGATGAATTGGGTCAAAAAATTTTGAAAATATTGCGACAGAATGGTCCTTTCGTGGCTCTTCATCTTCGTTATGAAATGGATATGTTGGCTTTTTCTGGTTGCACTCTTGGCTGTACTGGTGAAGAAGCTGAGGAACTCACCAGACTGAGGTATATTACATGTTTGGCAATCATAATATTTTCCTGGTCAAATCAAACTCTTTCTTGTTAACAATGTTGATTTTCTTATCTTGCATTATTTCTTTCATAGGCATGCTTACCCATGGTGGAAGGAGAAAATCATAAATTCTGAAATGAAGAGGAAGGATGGACTTTGTCCCTTAACACCAGAGGAGACTGCATTAGTTCTGAAGGCTTTTGATTTTGATAGCAATATTCAGATATACATTGCCGCTGGAGAAATCTATGGGGGAGAAAGAAGGATGGATGCCCTCTATTCGGCTTATCCAAACATTGTAAGTTGACTGATTCAATGAGACTTCAACTCATTTTGCTTTGAAGTTGGCTTTTCTTATGTCATGGTGATCAACAAAAATCTGCAGGTAAGGAAGGAGACACTTCTTAGTGCTATGGATTTAAAGCCATTCCAAAATCATTCATCTCAAATGGCTGCACTGGATTATATGGTGTCTTTGGCCAGCGATGTGTTTATTCCCACATATGATGGCAACATGGCAAAAGTTATGGAAGGGCACCGCAGGTAATCTTATATTGTTTTGCATATACCTGGCAGAGAGAATATAGTGGTTAGCTGGTAGTACGTGTTATAGTGGTGACAAGTTTAGTTCTCTTATAACAGACCTTGTTCTCACAGTACAACCATCTCCATGAAACCATTTTCTGATATACTGATATACCAAGAACTGGGCATATTGGGCAGCACTACCTTTTGGAGCTCAGCTTATCATGGTTTCCTTCTTGTGTTTTTACATTTCATCTTAGCAACCAATAAATGTTTACAAATAGAGCCTTGTGCTATTTTATTTTCGGGCAATTTCATTTATATAGCTAAATGTTTGAATCAATTCTGCTTGAATTGCGTATCTGACGATGATTGAACTGGTTGAAAATGAATGATTATCTATTTTCAAATTTAACTACATTCTATGATATGTTTATTGTTCCATTATGTGTGGCAGGTTCCTTGGATTTCGACAAACAATTTTGCTGGATCGAATACGTCTGGTTGAACTTATTGACCAATATAACAATGGTTTGCTGTGCTGGGAAGAATTTTCCCTTGCTGTAAAAAATGCACATGCAGATCGAATGGGAGGACCGGCACCTAGATTGGCAATACCTGATAAACCCAAGGATGAGGAGTACTTTTATGCCAACCCTCAAGAGTGCTTGCAGCAGATATTTGATGGCAAACTTAGTTCCATTTAGTTGATTATTATGGCTAGAAGTATAATTTTTGGAGCAGTGTCCCAAAATTGAGCACCATAATGTAGGTGCTAAGTTATTATCAAGATCAGAAGAAATAGCTCTAACAGAGTATACCGACATCCAAGCATGGCATATTCGTTATCATTCATTGAAACACTGGGAGATATTCGTTATCATTCATTGAAACACTGGGAGATATGTGATTGCTTGCATAACTGTTGACAAGTCCTGCCTTGTGGAACCCAACTATCTAGACAATCAGGTTACCATTATGACAGTTTCAAGCATCTTGGTCTATTTCAGTGCCGGATACTAAAAAAAACTGTCATAGTCCAAAACAACATCTATGTAAACATGACCAGTCTCATCTTGTAATAGTTCTGTTCTGGGAGCAATCCAAATAATGTTCATACGAAATCTGTCTGAGATGTAATCACATCTTCATACGACACCTATCTTTGTGTGGGATAACCACCAAGTGGCATCATGTAATGCACAGAGACATTTATTCTTTGTTGGATCACACACCTAGAAATGCATTTTTCAGTATGGCCAAGATGGAGCTGTCCTAGCAGAAATGACAGGAAAATTAATAAGTTGCTATGTTTTATCCGGTAGATGATAATTTCTAGTTCTTTTGTTCTAACTATGTGACTTCTTTTTTTCATTTTTTATGGAAAATGTATCTTATATTTCATTACTGAACAATAGATAGTACATATAGAAATTACATCATTAGACTGGGGCTTGGCTGTGCAAGTTGCCCTTTCAATTTTGATAGCAAAATCCGGATATTCACTGCTGCTGGAGAAATCTAAGGGGCAGAAAGAAGGATGGCCACCCTATATTTGGCTAATCCAAATGTTGTAAGTTGACTGATTCAATTGGACTTACTTTGACTAATTTCGATCCCAGGGCCGGATGAGGGCCAGTCCAGATTAGAATTGGCCCGAACCAGCTGGTTAGGTAACCGAAGGTTGAATAGTTACTGAACCGGCTGGTTTGAGACTGAACCGGCTGGTTTGAGACAGAACCAGCAACTGGTTTTGTTCAGCAACCGATTCTGGATGGAACCTGCCAACAAGATGTGCTCACCAATGGGCGAGCAATATACAGTCTGCTAAGCAACATTCAATGCTGTGTATACACCGTCAGATATATCTCAGCCAGATATACCTCAGCCAGATATACCAAGGTGATCCAATGGTGTATATACCACTAGCTGCAGCATTGAATGCTGCGTACTTGCCTCACCAATGTTGTCTCAAATGAAAAGTCAATTTCATTATTATTTTTCATGCGTAATTATGATCTAAGTTAAATATATGCAATTCATTGGCTAATTAATTCTTATATCAAGAAGCATTGAGAAAAAAAAGTACAAAGAAACATTCTAATCCCCTCACTCAATGATCTTAGCATGAATGTTGAACAACTAATTATTAAATAGATTAATGTAGTTAAGTATAACACTCACTTTTTAATTTTCATGGGATGATCTAGGTAAATCACTACGTGGAGAGGTTCTTTATCCCACAAACAAGGGGTTTCATACACCATTTTGGTGTTTGGTTTGGTCATGATCTTAAAAATAGATTATTATTATCATTATAAATACAAAATGGGTGTCTTAAGGTACAATTAATGTGATTATAACCATAAATTTCCACGAATCATGTGTGGCAAAACCAGATATGATTATATTAAGTTCAAGTGTAGTGAATATGTGTTGGGAATCATGCTTATAAAAATATTTTGTTAGAAGTCCTTGTTGGTTAGTTGTGTAAAAATAAATGTGGGCACATTTTTTTCATTTTGTTAGAGGTCCTTGTTGGTTGGTCGTGTAAACATAAATGTGGGCACATTCTTTTCATGAACATGATTCCAAAGTGGCAACATATCAGAGCTTAAATTCACATGTTATCAACTTCTTGTAAAGTGATACACGTCTAGAGATAAGTAGGGTAGCATTTATTCATGTTGTTTTTGGTTACTTAGTTGTTTTACTAGGAAGAGTGCACATGCATGTTGGAGCGGATTCTTTGCAGGATGGGTGTGTCACACGGGAGAGATTTCCTTATGCATACATATTCCTTACACTTATGATGCTTGGCATCTTCTATTTTTGGCCAATGTGAGGTTACAATAGATTTCCTTATGCCTACATATACCTTACACTTATGATGTTTGGCATCTTTTATTTTTGGCCAATGTGAGGTTACAATAGATTCTATAAGAGTGAGGTTACAATAGATTCTATAAGAGTGTACCTTACACTTATGATGTTTGGCATCTTTTATTTTTGGCCAATGTGAGGTTACAATAGATTCTATAAGAGTGAGGTTACAATAGATTCTATAAGAGTGATGACTAATTCCCCTACATAGATAGTTATGTTAGTGTTATGATTGATTCCTTACATAGTGATGACACAGTTATGATAGATTCTTTTTATGAAAAAACGTGTTAGAGCTATTTTAGGCATAAGTAGGCTACATTTCTTGGGATGGATTCCTTTGTATGTGAGGAATTCTCTTTGAGGTCTATTATTAGCAGTGAAGTTTTGTAACTGCTTTTCCCTCTTGTCAAGTTTGACTAGATGAGGGAAAGCACATTAATTTGGGTTATATATGCATACATGTGAGGTGTGTGAACACAATTTGTGAAAATGCGAAAAGCCTCGAGAGAGATGAGAGGGGCCATTGTAGTCATTATTGAACAATGTAGGGTGGTATGTGGACAACGGAGCATCCAGATTCCAAACACACGACATTTAAGAAGAAGGGTTTCAACAAACTTCAAGAGCAAGAGGTTGACATAAAAATGTAATCGGGGATGATGTCATATAACCAATTACCAAAATATTACAAATGGAATTGGGGATGTCATATAACCAATTACCAAAATATGATATATCTCTTTCTGCATGCCATCAAGTGATGTTCTTGAGTTGAAGGATGTTTTGTATGTTCCTAATTTGACTTAAGAATTCCCTTTCAATTTCATCCATAACAGATATTGAGTTTGATGATAAGCAAGACATCATATTAGATTGCAATGAGATGTGTTAGCACTAAAATCTACCTCGTCAAATTTTTTGAATTTTCAAGCTTCACTAAGCCTCCCGTCGCCTCAGTCTCAATTCGATGTATGTTGCAGGAGATCTTCATCTGTCAGTAGTGGGATTGTATTTCAAGTAAATCTTGTTGTTGCAAGAAGTTTTAACTTCCGTTAGCAAAATTATCAGATTTACAAAAGCACTCGCTGGAGGAAGTTGAAAGTTCTGGTAGCGAAACCCTCACAACATGCAATGGATATGCTACAAGAATTCTGACTTCCGTGTAATGTCGAGCCCAGTCCTAAAATTGAAACCTAATCTCAAAGTCTCATACCTAGCCAAATACCTAAGCATTAACCGATGCTCGTCAATGAGTCAAAATGTTCATATCTGTACATGAGTCGAGGCCNCCCTTTCAATTTCATCCATAACAGATATTGAGTTTGATGATAAGCAAGACATCATATTAGATTGCAATGAGATGTGTTAGCACTAAAATCTACCTCGTCAAATTTTTTGAATTTTCAAGCTTCACTAAGCCTCCCGTCGCCTCAGTCTCAATTCGATGTATGTTGCAGGAGATCTTCATCTGTCAGTAGTGGGATTGTATTTCAAGTAAATCTTGTTGTTGCAAGAAGTTTTAACTTCCGTTAGCAAAATTATCAGATTTACAAAAGCACTCGCTGGAGGAAGTTGAAAGTTCTGGTAGCGAAACCCTCACAACATGCAATGGATATGCTACAAGAATTCTGACTTCCGTGTAATGTCGAGCCCAGTCCTAAAATTGAAACCTAATCTCAAAGTCTCATACCTAGCCAAATACCTAAGCATTAACCGATGCTCGTCAATGAGTCAAAATGTTCATATCTGTACATGAGTCGAGGCCAATCCTATGCTCTTTTGATTTCGTTTGAAATGCCAAATTTTCCCTTGCCTTGTCCATTTCATTTTTGTTTTGCCAAATAAAAAATATTACCTTATCCATGATTATTTCATTTTTGTTTTGCCAAATAAAAAATATTACCTTATCCATGATTATTTCATTTTTGTTT
Organism: Picea sitchensis; assembly: GCA_010110895.2. Classification (NCBI taxonomy): domain Eukaryota; kingdom Viridiplantae; phylum Streptophyta; class Pinopsida; order Pinales; family Pinaceae; genus Picea; species Picea sitchensis. Next base: position 44,083 of record SNQJ01S0033620.1, on the reverse strand, counting down.
TGCCATGCTCGACAATGAGTCAAAATGTTCTCATGTGTCCATTCGTTTGAAACGCCAAATTTTCCCTTGCCTTAACCATGATTATTTCATTTTTGTTTTGCCAAATAAAAAATATTGCCTTCTCCATGATTATTTCATTTTTGTTTTGTCAAATAATGATTATTTTATTTTTGTTTTGCCATTCATTTTTGTTTTGCCAAATAATGATTATTTCATTTTTGTTTTGCCAAATAAAAAATATTTCTCATTTTTGTTTTGCCAATAATTTCAGTTTTGTTTTGCCAAATAATGATTATTTCATTTTTGTTTTGCCAAATAAAAAAATATTTTTCATTTTTGTTTTGCCAAATAATGATTTTCATTTTTGTTTTGCCAAATAAAAAATATTGGGCTTTAACCCAATCTCCAATTCTAATCAAGTCAATCAAGCTCACACCAAATATCACCCAAGTGTTCGAAGTGCTCGAGTCAAGTCCATTTATCAAGCACAGTGAAGTCCATTTATCAAGCACTGGAGAGTCCACGGGGAGGGCAGAGTGTGCAAAAAGCGTTGAAATAAGAATTTGACGTTGATGAATATAAACATTTGAAAAAGGCTCTTACCTCATGAATGTGGGATATATCCATAGAGGCAAATCAATATGTACTCGGGTGTCACAACAAACATGAAATAGCAGGTGTCAAGGCGATTGGTCAAGCCTATGGGATCATACATCTGAAGTCTGCACACAAGTGTTAATGGAGAGGTGTGCTTAAATCTCAAGGTATTTGATTGTAAAAAATACCACACATCGCCGAAGTCAGATGTAAAAGATCTTCATCTAGTGGAGGTGTTGGTATCAGTGTTTTGGAAGGCATACATGCAGTTATGGTTATATAACTACTTAAATTCCCTTCAGTGAGACATTCTCTGAATATGTTTTTCCAGTTTTTCATAATCACGCTCAACTTCATCCACTTCTCCAGATCTCATCCGAGAAAGAAAAGACTTTGGTCTTATGCATCGAGAAGAGTTTTTTACCAAGTGACATAGTTTCCAAGAATAAAGACATTAAAGAAGCTTGCTAACCTTGGTGTCGAAATTTTGTCTTTAAAAGCATTCTTATCCATAAGACTATTTTTTTTTATTTTTTTATGTAATCCTGATTTTAAAGGCATCAATTCCAGATTGAAGACATAGTTTCCAAGAATAAAGACATTAAAGAAGCTTGCTAACCTTGGTGTCGAAATTTTGTCTTTAAAAGCATTCTTATCCATAAGACTATTTTTTTTATTTTTTTATGTAATCCCGATTTTAAAGGCATCAATTCCAGATTGAAGGCAACCAATTAGGATCGAGATCCACCTTTCTAGAGGTAGTAATATGGTATTCTTCCTTTGGAAGGAAGCCAGGAGGAGTCAAGAAAGTTTTGAGAGACTTTGGGGCAACAAAGGATTGTGTGTCTCATTGTAACCTGCAGACACTTGTCTTGTAATGTTTTATTATCGGAGATTCCTGAGACTTATTATCAATGTGTATATTCTGTGTCTCATTTCACTTTATCTTCTTGCTAGAATAGATTACATTTATTGAGCATCAATTATTGTCCATGAATTAGAGATTCATGTGCATTAAAGCTTCATTGCATTTGCCTATGATTCATGTGTTTTCTTCAAGTATTCTTTATTCATTCTCATAAAGCATTTCTGTTTATTGGATATTCTATCTCATGAATGTGCATAATTGATTTAACATGGGTCATTTTGCTATTCATTTTTGTTTTCTTATTCTTCCACCTTTCATAATGATAACTAATTTTTTTATATATATATTTAGCTCAATTGTCTTTGATCCATAGAATGTTAATAAAAGATTCCATGCCTAATGGTTTAAATCCACTTTTCTGCCTTTTTCTTTCTCTCAAATCCTTTTTCAAGACGTGTTAGGCATTTTCTTTTGCAGTCAAGAGCAATCTCTAGCGCTAACATCTTTTGGCACCGTTGTCGGGGAGTGGAGAAACGAAGTGTCTTCCCTAGGCATATGACAACGAATAGATCTAATTCTTTATGGTGAACAAGGATCAACATTGAAGATTGATTGTAGATAATTCACCTAGCGACTACATGACTAAAGAATCCATTGACGACTCCATTGGTTCAAAATGTCAAAATCATTTGATGCTCGGATGCATGCTATTATAGCTGTGAGGTTTGCTCCATTTAAATTTTCAACTATTCCAGTTTTTTCGAATGTTGTTCCTACTGTAGATGAATGGGGAGGTTGCCTTCCCAGATTTATAGAAAACAAGGATGATAATCCTAAAGAGCACTTGTTATAATTTCATAAACTTATGCATCATTGAGGATTATTCATGAAGATGCTCTTATGATGATGTTCATGTATTCTCGAGGGAGATGCCCAACAATGGTACATATCCTTGCCTCCTTTTAACATTTCCTCTTTAAAAGAATTTCATACAACATTTATGTTGATTACGGTTGGTTTTCATTGATGTCAACCCTTGAAGAAAGTCTAGTAGCGAATTTCGGTAGCACAAAGGTTTGGGTAATAGACCCAAGGTTGTTTCATGTATAATGGTATGAGTTTTAATATATTTGAAGGTAATACTATTCTATATGGATAATACATGTCATGCCATTTATGGTGGTATGTGGAATGTCACATAACTCCTCACGGTTTGAGAATTATGGCCTTACGAAGTTGGAGGACCCTCATATGTTGGCTCGAAGCCCCAAAAGGTCAAAGAAGTCAAAGAGCTTGCAAAGAAGAAATTATTATTTAAATGATAAAGTAAAGTGACAAAGTCAAGAAATATTATTTAAATAATAAAGTGAAGTGATAAAATCAAAGAAGATTATTTAAATGATAAAGTGAGGGGACAAAGTCAAGGA